>SZWC01009557.1:46056-60235 GCA_023375785.1 Penium margaritaceum
AAGAGAGAGAGAGAGAGAGAGAGAGAGAGAGAGAGCAAGCAGAAAAGAGAAAGCGTGGTTTTTGTCCTGCTTTCCCCTGTCCACCATGTCTTTTGTCATTCCATCATCTCTTCCTGGACTACTGCCCCATCCAATGTCATACTCTACACCTTCCATTTCCCTACCATAGTCCTCCATTGTGTCCTGTCCTATGCAGGACGTCTTTGTGCCGTGCACTCATGGTCCCCAAGTCACTTGAATCGTGGGAGGGGGTCCACCCTATCCCACACCAGTGTGATACACCTGGGCACAGTTGGCGTCGGTGTTCGTACCGCCCACGCAACTGGATTCCACCGTTTCTTCATCACGACCCTCACTCTGTCGTTGTTCCCTCTCGTGCATGTGTCCTCACACGTGAAAGCAATGAGTGCCTGCAGTCAGTTGTGTCCTCTCCCACATTCACCGTTGCATGTGCATCCCCCTCAGGCCTAACGAGTGATTCTTCTCCGTCGTCCATCCCCTTGGTCACTGTTGATCACCTTCCCTCCTCGGACTGTCATGCCACATCTCCAACCAGTGGGTCATCCAAAACTGCATTTCACTCTGTCTTTGTGGTCCTCATGGTCCACTTGTTGGCCACCACAGTTATTTCATCTTCATCTCAAGCACAGTTTTCTTCAGCATGTCCATCTTTACCCACACGACGCACACGCCCTTCACGATCAGCACTTCCATCCACAATCTTGTTCTCCCTCCTTGACCTGTCAGACGTGTCAGAACGTCTCATGTGCACAGTGGATGCCTTTGGACATGATCTCTTCAGGAGAACATGTCGCAACCACTATCCAGGACGCGGTCCTCAATGTCTCACTCGCAGCCCACAGTCTCATTCATTCGTTCTACAAGATCACGAGCGAGAGTGTTGCATTGCATCGATCCGGTGTCAACTCCACACTGCCAACAGTCCCAACAGGAGCTCCTCCTTCTGCTCCACCCTGTCCAATGTTGGCGCCCTCTCTTGACTCCAAAGCAAATGAAAGGAAGGAGAAGAAGAAGAAGGGAAAGAAGTAGCATTGTCTCTCTTGACTGTTGCTTCCTTTCATGGTTTCTGGTCTGCACTTTCCTGGTATACCTCGTTACATAGACCAGCCATTGTGAGGCTGTTGTGGCTCACGGGGAGTGTTGACTGGAGCCACAAACAGCCTGGCCTAATTGGCCATTTCATAATTGGCTAGGATAGTCTAGTGAGTACCATGATGCCATCCAGGCTCCTAGGTGACCGCACTCTGGTTACGCATTGTTCATTTGCATGGATCTCAGTGATTAGTTAGATTTTGTGCCACCGGGTTCCACCCTGGCGGCGTGACCCCCACAAGTGGCTGCCCACTTGTGGGGTGGTGGGTTGAGCGGGCTAGCTGCCTCACCCCACCAACTAGGAATAGGACTATTTGGCTCATTGTCTCTTCTTCTTGGTTCTCAACCACATTTGGCTCCATCCTTTGCTCCACATGCTCTTCCACCTACTCCTGATCTGCCCACCTGAGAAAGGACAAGCAAGCTGTCAATTTTTGTCTCTTTATGGTCGGCTTCTACACCAATCAGAGCTGGTGCTCTACACGCCTATCTGAGTCACCAGCCTGTTGGCGCGGTGATCGGACAGCCTCCATCTCCTGGTGAACCTTCACCGTGGTTTCTCTTGTCACCACCGCAAGATAGAGTTCTTCACACTTATCCTCATCAGCAGCCTTCAGGGGTTGTGTTGTGGCCTCTAGCACCACCTTTTTCATGATGCACCTCTCTAGCCTCTCCCATTATTTGTCTCTAAACTTCCAGGATCCGGCATTGTCCATCCTCCTTGCATGACCCCCAGAGGACTGGTCCTCTTCCTCCACAGCAGGAGCCAACTCTCCGTGACTTTTCCTACCACTTCTGTGGCGGTACACGACATGGTTGGCGACAGTGTCGGCGACGTCCTATTAAGTGGCATCCACCTTGGCTTCAGCCCCATGCATCACAGTCAGACCTACCTGATTTCTCCGTCCCTCTTACAGGACCCCTGGCGATCCTGTACGCTGAGCTCCAGAGTCTGAGACAGATGGTGGAGCAGCTTCGTGACCATTTCCTCTCAGGCCAGATTGCTTCCTCTTGTCCTTCATCATCTTCATCGCCTTTATCTTCTTCATCTTCCTCCGACGGACCTTCTCTATCTGCACCAGACCTTCCATCTCAGTCCGTAGCCATTCTCTCCATCCTTCGCTCCACTGGCGTCATGCCCCATACAGTTGTGCCACTTCCTACTACCTCTCCCAATCAGATCATGCTCAACGATGTCGTTCGCGTCCAGAGCGCCATGTTTGTCTTGTCTCTGGCAAGTCTTCATCTCCACCGGCTTCTGCCATTGCACCGATTGAGGGTGGTGTGTGCATCCATCCACTTCGACTTCCATTGCGATAGTTTGCACCGAGGATGGAGCAGGAGCAAATGGTGGTGCATCAGTCTCATCTATAGTCTCAGCTTCATCAGCTAGTGTAGCTGCATTTGCCACACCAGCTACCCCTTCTACTTCATCTGTTACATCATTTACATCATCTATAGCCTCTACATCTTCAACAGAATTGGCAGCATCATCCTCCTCCACACAGTCCGCATCCATGCTTTTTGCATCCTCTACAGTACCAGCCTCATCAGCTGGTACAGATGTACTTTCTCCACCAGCTTTCCCATATGCTACATCTATTGCATCTCCGGCATCAGCATCCTCTGTAGCACCTACTCCGTTAGCTACACCAGCAGCACCAGCTACTCCAGCTGCCACATCAACAGCAGTGGTAGCATGGACGTCATCTACTACATCCACAACTTCAGCGGCGTTATCCTCTTCTATTGCACCTGCTTTGTTGACAACACCAGCTGCATCAACTATGATAGCTACACCAGCGGCACCAACTGCTCCAAATGCCACATAAAAAACAGCGGTCGCACCTTCGTCATCTGCTGCATCTACAACATCAGTGATGTCTGCCTCTTCTACAACACATGCTTTGCTTACAACACCAGCTGCATCAGTTGTGAAAGCTGCACTAGTGGCACCAGCCGCTCCATCTTCCACATCGACAGCAACAGCAGCATCGACGTCATCTGATGCATCCATAGCGTCAACGATGTCAGCCTCTTCTACAACACCTACTTTGCTTACAACACCAGCTGCATTTGCTGTGATACCTACGCTAGCAGCACCAGCTGGTCCATCTACCACATCGACAGCAACGGCAATATCGACGTCATCTGCTGCATCCACAACGTCAACCTCTTCTACAGGACCTAGCTCTCTTACAACACCAGCTGCATCAGCTGTGACAGCTGCATTAATACCACCAGCTGCTCCATCTACCACATCGACAACAACGGCAACATCGATGTAATCTGCTACATCCACAGCTTCAATTACATCAGCCTCTTCTACAGCAGCTGCTATGCTTAGAGCACCTGCTCCATCAGCTATGATGGCGGCACCAGTAGCACTAGATGCTCCATCTGCTATTTGAATCATTGGATCATCAGCGTCACTTTCAGTGTTAGCTTCATCCGCTACATCGACTTCACCAGCTGCATCAACACCTTTGTCAGCATCAGGTACTATAGAAATGTCTATGATGGCTGCATCCGCTACATCCTAAGTGTCGACGACACCCGTCGTATCTGGTGCCTCTTCAGTCCTTTCATCTTCCACACCAGCCCTGTCAGCTACATTGGCTGCACTGACCACATCGTCTCCATTAGGTATGCCAGCTTTGTCAGTGAGGTTGACGTATTCATCAGGACCCTGTGCATGGACAGTGTCGGCACCCTCAGGGTCATCATCTGCTCCAGATGTTGCATCAGCTCCATCTTCTCCATCAGTGCCAGCACCTACATCTTTTGCAGCACCACCATCAGGAGCATCAGCCGCGTCTGTTCCATGGACTTTATCTACAACACTAGCAATATCAGCTGCATCTATGGCATCCCCAAAACCAGCTGCATCAGCAGAAGCAACTGCACCGGATTTACCATTTGTGTTGATTCCATCAACACCATGTGCAGCATTAGCTTAATCGGCAGCATCATCTCCTCTGTCAGCATCAGCTGCATCGGCAGCATCATCTACATTGGCAACATCAGCTGCATCAACAACATCAGTTGTATCGCCAGGATTGACCTCATCGGCAATTCCAGCTGCATTGACAACATCAGCTACGTCTATAGATGCTTCATCTGTCAGTGATCATGTCGCAGCTGCTAGAGGCACCACTCTGGCGTCCAAGATCCTTGGGGGGGCTTGGAGTCTTGCCCACCTATGATAGTGCGACAGAGTCTGTTCTCTTGACCGAGGTGACTACACCTGGTCATCCTTGTCTCAGATGCCGTGCTGAGGAGGACGAGATCCGCACTCTCATCAGAGACCAGGAGACCTATGTCACTACGGTCCGTGGGGCATTGTTCGACGACACTTCCACACCACAGGTGGTATCTGAGAACCTCTTCACTAGGGACATGAGGAGGAGCGAATTCATACATAGGGCTAGAGAGTGTGAGCTGAGGGATGCAGAGGAGTAGTTGTGTGCATTACAGAGTACATTGGCCGATCTGCTCATTGAGGGTTATAGTGTACATAGCTCAGATGGCTCCATCTCACCCTCAGACAGTGCCTCACAGGATGAGGATCCTGAGGCCGTGGGTGGTGATGACACCCCGGACAGCTTTCAGATGTCCTTCGACTCATCCCCATCCTTTTCCTTTGCATGTGTACCATCTCTCTCTTCCTCTGACATTTCTCCAGGGTCCCTAGTTGACCATCTGTCCCAGGACCTATGGAGGAGTGCCTCTTCAAGAGATGCGGAACCTACGGTTACCCAGTTTCAGGCAGCAGAGATGGGGGTGGAGGTGCTACGCAAAGTGGTAGACTCCTTGTCTACCACCTACAGGGAGGTGTTAGCGGTGCTCGAGGATGTTGAGCTTGAGCTTTGCATAGTGACTTAGGACGTTCGTGTCGAGATGCATGAGCGTGCCTCTCTTCTCTAGGGTGAGTTGGTTGTAGCACAGGAGCACCTACACACATTGGAGTGTGCAGTTGTTATATCGACTGCACGAGTGAGTTCCACACACACAGATCCAGCTCCGTCTCCAACCTCCACTCTAGGACCTTCCAACACCATCCTCTCCACCTGTACTACTTCAGATTATCCTACTTGGGACTTGTGGTACTTCCCAGATGTGGGGGGATCAGGCTCTCTCTCCACTCTCAGCCATGGAGCATTTGGCATTGTCTTCTCCACTCCTGCACCCTCTGAGTCTGATGAGAGTGATACCCACGAGCCTGCAAGTTTGGATCTCTAACAACTTCCATGTGGTGAGTGACAGGCGTTAGATAGTGCATGAACGAGTTGTGCACATGGTAGTCATTGTAGTTGCATTCTCATCTCTTTGATGAAGTATTCACATCTCCAGCTACTGTCGGGTGTAGTCATTGTTGGATTATCGCGCAAGGGGGAGATGTGGTGTTTTCTACGAGCGATAGGTTCATGGCCTCCTACATCGGATCTTTCATAGGGGAGGAGATCTATCGTAGCACATGGGTGTTGGCGTTCATATTCTCAGGAATCTCTCACTGAGGGGGAGTGTATGTATCTTCCCAGCTGGTACCTTGGTGACAGCTCTTGTAGCCCAAGGGGACTGCTGGCGTATGGGCTTTGAGCTATCATGTAGTCTTATGTAGTGAGAGCCTCCTATTTTGCGTTGATGGTTCCCCGATGGCTACATTACTCCTTCTGTGATACGTATGATGCATTCTAGTAGCTTAGTTCACCCAAACATGTTTGGCAAAGTTTTCTCGGTGGTCGAGACCCAGGCACTTAGTGTTGGTTTCTGTGCCACAGACACGTTGTGCCCTCTGGCCTCACCCCACACTCACCGCACTGACGCAAGTGACTGATGCTTGAGGGACATCGGTGCTGACGCCGTAGCTCACGTGATGGTGACTTGTGGGCGTGCAGAGAAGATGGTCCAGAGCCACTTACAAGATCGAGAGTTACCCCTACCACAGGCTCTCACAACTTTAATTTTTTATGACACTAGGGTTCTTAGTGGCACTTGCTTGGGAGGGGGGAGATCATGGCTGGGTTGTTCTCGTGGCCTGGAATTTTTTTTCTTGCTGACAGGTTAATGCATGCAGTAGGTCCAGGGTCAAGCCACGCTTCGCAGGGGTGAGGGCGAGGATGGGCTCGCTGTTTGCCCGCTTGTCACCCACCAGCTGCTCGACGTCCGCTATCACCTCTGTCGTGCGTCACTCTCAGACTTATGCATTTTCATTGCCAAAAACCTGACACACCAGTGTCCATGGCGTTCTCTCCCTAAGCTCCTTGTGCTCTGCCCTACTTCCCTCACTCCACTTCTTGTTAGGCATCTCTATTGTTTGGTATCAGAGTACGCAAAGGGAATGAGCGCTTCTCACGCTTTCACACTGAATCCTGGACCAACGTCATTTTGTCCTCACGCACCTCCACACTTCCGCTAACAGTCACCATTCTCAACTGCACTCTAGCAGTCTACACACACTGAATGAGCCTTCTGGCTTCCTTGGCAGGGCCCGCGATATTGCAGTGCCCTTGGTGCGGGGCGTTCCTCTCTCCATTCCGCGGTTTTTTGGACACGTTGGCATCAAGCCATCTGCTCCCGCCACCCTCTCTGCGCTGCGCAGCACCTTCTTCAGTGCGTCACCCCCTACTGTAGGCACAGCTGCCGCATTGCGAGTTGTCACATCGACCGACACATAAGCATAGCCAAAGCAGCGCGCACTGCCTAAGCAACAGCACGACCTAAGCAACAACACGGCCAAAGCAACAGCGCGGCCGTAGCAACAAGTACGGCCTAAGCAACAGCACGGCCAAGGCAGCCACGGCCGAAGCATTAGCACGGCCGCAGCAGTGAGCACGGCTAAGCACAGCAAAGCCAAAGCAGCGCGCAGGCATAAGCAACAACATGGCCTAAGCAACGGCACGGCCGAAGCAACAACACGGCCATAGGAACAAGCACAGCCTAAGCAGCGAACACGGCCTAAGCATCAGCCCGGCCGAAGCAACAACACGGGCAAAGCAGCCGTAGCAGCCGGAAGCAGTTGAAGCAACCAAAGCAGCCAAAGCAGCCTCTTCTCTACTGCCACCGCGGCAGCGCGTCACTGGCCACCGCAGCGCCACGCGCGTTGTCGTAGAGGCATGAGCGGCAATGAGGCATCCGTTGTGTCCGCGACACCATCCGGGAGAGCCTCACGTCACCGTCAGGTAAGCTCTTCACCACCTCTTTCTCCTTGGGGGGGGGGGGTCTGTTGCCACATGACTCGCACCCCACCTGCACACAACGTACACGCAGGACGTCGTGAGTCTTGTTGGTATGCTCACCTGCACGATGGCTACTGTTATTGATGCATCAGCAGCAGCCGTAGCTACCTTTGCCGCAGCCGCTAGAGCCTCGCGTGCTCTTGCAATGACCTCAACAGAGCACGCTGCTGAGTCATAGACAGAAGCCGCGGTTATTGCTGGTCCCATTATTGCAGCAGCTGCTGATATAAGCGCACAAATATCTGATGCAGCGTCTGCCTTTGCCTCTGCAATGACATCAGCTACATCAGCTACAACAGCAACTGCAGCTTCCATTCACAGCTCCACAGCAGCCGCAGTCGTCGCGGCCTCATCTGCTCCATCTGCCACCTCCAGCTTTGTCACGGTGACCATCTCCATTGCAGCGGACTTCACCACTCTCGTTAACGCCTGTACCAACGGAGCCTTTGCTCTGGTGATACCAGTCGCCTCCGCCATCTCCATTCTTTCTGCTGCCTCCGCAGCTGTGGTTCCTCCTCTCCTTGCTTTTCTTCGTAGCCCATCTTCTCGAATTCCTCGTCTGCATACTGTGCCTGCTTGCAGTCCTCTCTTTTCTTTCTACGGTGGCTTGTCTTGTCTGACTCGGGGTGGGCTGGCCTGCACCATTCTGACACTTTGCCTCAGGCAACCCCATTTTTCCCAAGCCCACTAGGGCTAGGGAAACTCTGTCGAAATCTATCCGGCAGAGCCCGCGTGTCATCACCATGCCTGGTGACGACGAGTCAGTCATAGCGGCTCTTCAATGCCTACTGGTCCTTCCACGCGAGGCACAGGAGGAGGCTGAGGACCGTCTTAAGCTCGCTCAGGAAGAATGCACAGCTTTTGCTAATGAGGTGGCCGCTATGGTGCTGCGTCGCCTCCCCATTGCGTCTATTGGGGCCAACCTCACTCCCCCTGTAGGCACCTCTTCTCCTTCTAGCACTTTTGCTGTTGCGCCCATTGGCAACACCGCTGCTGCTACCACTCATCCTACGCTTGGCCAGCATGACTTCTTTTCTCAGACACCTGGGCTTACCACTAGGCTTGCCTTCTCCTCCTAGGAGCTGCGCTTTAGCGCGTGGGCTCAAGGAGAGCAGCTGTGGGAGTACTACTCCCCCGTTGTTGCTCCCTTCATACCACTTACTTCTGGTTCCGCCCGTGCTGTCGGTGCTCTCATTGCCGCTGCCCCTGAAGCGTTGATTGATGATGTTGGTACCTTCGATGCTGGCCCTGCTGTCCAATGTCCTATTGACCCCATTGGCGCATACGCCATGCTGCGTCGCCGTACCACTGTCACTGGCCAAGTCGCTCAGAGCACGCTTACGGTCCAGTTCAGCACGCTCCTCATGCGTGCTCATGAGACCGCCGATGCCTATTGGGCTCACGGTCTCAAGCTCCTTCGTGAGCTTGGCGACGCAGAACATGGCCAGCTCTCCGCCAATCGGACCATGGTCAACGGCCTCATTCGTGAGCTGTCCGATCTCCTTCGCGACTTCAAAGCTGATGAGCTGCAGTGCCTCGCCTCACAGCCGGTCCCTCTCATGTCGTCACCTGAGGTTGGTGCTCTCTGGGACTTTACGTCCGAGCGCCTTGCCACTTGGTGGACCAGTCTTTAGAACAAGCGTTTCCATCACTCTACCGTCACGGGTGTTGCTGCGCTCACCACTGCTGCTGCACCCTCCTCCTCCTTTACTGCATCTCCCTCCGCCTGTGCCGCCTCTTCCTCATCCTCTCCTGCCTTTGCTCTCGCTTCCCAGGGTCGTGGCAAGGGCAAGGGGAAGGGCAAGGGCAAGGGCAAGGACAAAGGTGATGCTGCTTCCTTGCGAGTTCTAGGCTCTGTCGTGTGTTGGAACTGTGGCTCTACTAAGCACTCTGCTTGTACTTGCCTTGCTCCTTCAGATGACCTCTGCCTTGCACGGGCAATGCACGCTCACTGGGCTCGTACCTCCGGCTCCTCCTCTGCACCCTCGTCCTCTGGCTGTGGTGGCCCATCGCGCTCCTCCGCCCCACTTCTGGCTCAGGCTCACACCACCTCTGGTGTGCCTTCTCCTCCGCCGCCTGGCCCCTACCCCTAGGGCTGGCCACCTCCTTAGGGTGCCCTTGCGTATGCTGGTCCCCCGTCCTCTGCCTACACCACTCCACCGTGGTTCCCGCCTTCCACCGGTGCTTCTACTCCAGCTCCATCGGCGTGTGTGGATGGTGATCGTGGTGATCGGGAGCGTCTCCTTGAGTAGTGCCTCCTTCAGCTTCTCCGCCTTCGCGATCAAGGAGGTGAGGGTGTTGCTGCGCTGGCCAAAGGTCTTGTGTGTCTGACTGACAGTGTCCTTCGTGGGGATCCTCCTGGTCACGTTCTGGGTGCCTTGTGTGCATCTATCACGTGGATTGAGCGTTAGCAGTCTCACTTCCTTCCTCATTGTCTCCCCCTTTGTACCTTGTCTCCGTCCTCCGTTGGCATTGTCGCCACGTCCAGTGTGCTGCCCTCCATGCGTGTGTCCAGCGGTCTTTGGGTCCTTGACTCCGGGGCGACCCACCACATGACGTAGGTGCGGTCCTCGTTTATCTCGTCAGGCCCCGTTGGTTCTGTCCGCTTTCTTCGTACTGGGTCTGGTCAGTTGTTGCCGGTTCAGGGTGTGGGCGTTGTGCACTTTGTTGGACCCAGTGGTGCCCTATACTGCATGACAGTCTGTATGTGCCTTCGTTGTAACTCATCCTGCTGTTTGTGACGTCACTAGATGATCAAGGTATGGACTTCATTGCTAGCCATGGTGTTTGCAGTGTCTGCCCTCATTCCTCCCAATGTGTTGTTCTCCATAGCGTGAAGTACGTCAAACTGTAATGTGTTCCCTTGCACGCCCCCTCCGCTCCTACCGTCGGCGTCACCCTTGCTCACGTTGCCCCCTCTCTTGCTCCTGACCTCATCCGTCTCTTGCATCATCGCCTTGGCCATGTCGACACCAATGCCATTAATAACATGTTGCATCTCCAGCCTGCTCTCAGCCTCTCACCCTCTACCTTCCCTACCCCTTGCCCTACTGATTGTCTTGACTGTGTGTAAGGGAAGATGCATTGCTCTCCTTGCTCTCCTTGTGAGTCTCACTCTATCCATCCCCTTAATCTTGTTCATGGGGATGTCATGGGGCCTTTTCCTCATGACCTCCTTGGTGACGTGGGTCGCTACGTCTTATGTCTTACCGATGAGTTTTCTCGCGTTCGCTGTGTGTTCGCGCTTTGTCAGAAGAACAATGTCTATTCCGTCATTGAATCATGGTTTGTTTAGGCTGAGGGTGCCTGTCAACGGTCGCTGCACATCTTCTTCAGCGACGGTGGCGGTGAATGCCTTGGTCCCATTTCTTGTCTCCTTGAGTCTCGTGGGGTGTGTCTCGAGACGCCCGCTCCGTACATACCCCAACAGAATGGTGTCTCTGAGCTTTGGAGCCGGACGCTTGCCGACGGTGTCCGCACGCTTCTGTATGAGTCTGGTGTGCCGCAACTCTTTGCCTTCAAAGCTATTTGCTACATGATGTGGGTATGGAACCGTTTTCCCCATAGCCTCCTACCCCGCACTGTCACCCCGTTTCAGCGCTGGCATGGTCATCAGGACAATCTTCGTCTAGCTAGGGTCTAGGATAGTATTGCTTCTCTTTGGCTTCCTGAGGATATCCGTGATGGGAAACTATCCCCTCGCGATCGTCTGTGCCCCTTTCTCGTCATGTTTGCGCAGTCCAAAGCCTAGCATTTTTGGGACCCTGTCCGCCAACGTGTCGTCGAGTCTCGCGACGCTCTGTTCTTTGAGTCGGTCTTACTTCGGGATCTTGGTTGCCTGTCCCCACACTCCCTTCTACCTCTCTCTCAGCTGAGGGGGGATGTTGGTCCTGCCGGTCCAGCAGTCCCGGTTGCCGAACCACAACTCACACCCTTGTTGCCTTCCTCATCGTCCGGGCCTATCCCTACCTTCCTTGCGTCCTCTTCCTCCGACGTATCGTCCAGCTCCTATGACATACCGTCCTCTTCGGTCACCTACTCTTCCCAGTCTGCCTCGTCTCCCGCTGTCCCGTCCAGCCCGGTCACACCTTCGGTTGCCCCTTCACTCGCGGGCTCTACCAGTCGGGTGTCTGACCCGCCTCTGCATGTCACCACCGTTACTACTCCTATCTCACCCTTTGTTTGGGAGGGGGGGTGTCTCCGTGCGCTCCCCAACCATTCTAGCACTTCCACGACTTCAGCACGTCCCCCTCGGTCTCAGGCTACACACTCCCATGTTCACCCTATCGACATGGATGCGCTGGGCTTGGCTAATGGGGTCGTCCACCCTAATTCCACCCTTGGCTACGCACTCCTCTCCTCAGAGCACGAGCAAGCCCTGGAAGCTGCTGTCCAAAGTAGCGTGGCCGAGTGTCACGCTACGTCGGCCACCATTGCCTTGCCCCCTAAGCCGACCACGGTGCGTCAAGCACGTGCAGCCTCCGATGGACAACAGTGGGAGGCTGCAATGCGTAATGAGTTCAACACCCTTGATGATCATGCGCTGTATCAGCTTGTTGATCTTCCCCCTGGACGCAAAGCCATCGATGCTTCAGGTCTTTCGACGCAAGTACAAGCCCAACGGTGCACTCAACAAGTACAAGACGCGCCTCAAGGCTAAGGGGTTCTCCCAGGTCCCAGGCATCAACTTTGACGAGACGTTTGCACCAGTCGGGCGATACACCACTACTAGAGCACTGTTATGTCTTGTGGCCCACCATGACTAGGAACTGGAGCAGATGGATGTGAACAATTCGTTCCTCCACGGACAGTTGGATGAGGAGATTTATATGGTCCAGCCACCTAGCTTCTCCGATGGCAGTGACCGAATCTGGCGACTGCAGAAGGCCCTCTATGGCCTGAAGCAGTTGCCTCGGTGCTGGAACTAAGAAATCAACTCCACTCTTGAGCTAGGAGGCTACCAACATAGTACGGTAGATCCTTCTCTCATTGGCACTCCACCCTCCGTCCCCTTCGTGGCTATTCTCGTCTACGTAGATGATCTGCAGATAGCATCGCCCAGCCAGGCTGCTGTCAAGTCAGCAAAGGCGCTCTTGCAGTCCACGTACAAGATGAAAGACTTAGGGCCTGCCCGCGTATTCTTGGGCATGGAGCTTGAACTTGACCGTTCTTGTCGTACGCTTCATGATTACCAGGCTACGTACGTTCGCAGGCTGGGAGAGCGCTTCGCCTCCCTGCTTGAGTCCACTCCCACATCGTCTACACCCATGACCCCAGCTGGGCTGAGGTTGCTGAAGACGCTGGATGTGACTAAGCTGGTGGAGGCAGTCAACGTGACAGACTACCTTCGCGTCATTGGGTCACTGATGAATCTGGCTACGACAACTAGGGCAGATTTTGCCTGCTCCGTGAACTTCCTTGCTCAGTTCTCACAGACTCCCCGAGCACGACACATGGAGGTTGCATTGCGTGTTATCAGGTATGCCCTTTCCACTGCTTGCACCGGCTTGTGCTATAGAGCACAGCCGTCAGTTCTCGTGGATGGATACACAGACATCGACTGGGCGCATGACACCGATGCTCGACGTCGTACAGGTTACATCTTCCTTGTTAGAGGTACCGCCGTATCGTGGAAGAGTGGTAAGCAGGGTTGTGTGGCACGTAGCTCCAATGCGACTGAGTATGTTGCACTGGCTGTAGGCACCTGCGAGAATATGTGGCTGTGTCGCTTGCTTCAGCAACTTTGTGTCCCCATCCGCTCCATCATGTTGAGCTGTGACAACCAAAGCACCAAGGTCATTGCCAAGCACGATGGCATGCATCACACACGCACAAAACACATCAATGTTGAGCATCATTTTGTGCGTGAGCGCACTGCTGTAGGTGATGTCCAAATCGTCTGGGTCGACACACGACAGCAGAGAACTGACTTTCTCAAGAAGGCACTCAGAAATTAGTTTTTTTTAAGGTAACTGTGCACGCCGTTGGGTTGTTTTGTCCACGTGGTGATCCTAGGTGAATGGTTTTCCCCTGTGTTTGTACAGTCGCATGTCACATCTTGTGACACTCTTCTTTGCCTGTAAGTTTGTGTTTGTGTGCGTCGGCTGTGGGTCACGAGGGAGTGTTGGTTTCTGTGCATAGACACGTGACCTCTGGCCTCACAACACTGACGCATGTGACCGATGCTGGAGGGACATCGGCGCTGACGCCGCAGCTCACGTGATGGTGAATCATGGGCGTGCAGAGAAGACGGTCCAGAGCCACTCACAGGATCGAGAGTTACCCCTACCATAGGCTCTCACAACTTTAATTCTTGATGACACTAGGGTTCCTAGAGGAACTTGCTTGGGAGGGGGGAGATCATGGCCAGGTTGTTCTCGCGGCCTGGAATTGTTTTTCTTGCTGACAGGCTAATGCATCCAGCAAGTCCAGGCTCGAGCCACGCTTGGCAGGGGTGAGAGCGAGGATGGGCTCGCTGTTCGCCCGCTCGTCACCCCACCAGCCGCTCGAAGCCCGCTATCACCTTTGTCGTGCGTCACTCTTAGACTTCCGCGTTTTCTTTGCCAAAAACCTGACACACTAGCGTCCATGGCGTTAACTGGGAATAATTTTTAGGGCATGCAGGCCCATGCAAAAACGAACATGAGCTCTGTGTGTGAGTGCGATGCAAGACGGCAAGAATTTGGCTAAGTCTGGAACGCTGAGTATAAAGAACAAGGAGAGTTTACAAATGAGCCCCTAGCGGGCTTATATAGGGGCGCCAACAGCTAACCGCACCGGGCCCCGTCACCCCTGCTGAACCCAAATGAGTCAACAGGGAGAACACA
>SZWC01009557.1:65389-76068 GCA_023375785.1 Penium margaritaceum
GGGGGGGGGGGGGGGGGTCCGATCTGCCCCTTTGACCCGGCCCCTCCGTCGGTTGGCCGACGAGGCCGACGGGGCCGAGGGGGCCAACTAGGCCGACGGGCCCCCTCCGAAGGGCCCCTCGGAGGGGCTCGGCGGGGCCCTCGGAGGGCCCCCCTGAGAAGGGGAGGAAGGGAGGGGGGGTGCAAACGGGGCCGACAGGCCCCCTCACAGGCCCCCCCCCTCAGAGGAGGGCTGCGAGGTCCTCCTTGCAGTGACAGCAGCAGCTGCAGCGGCAGGTGCAGCTGCTGCGGTTGCTGCTACTGCAGCTACTTCTGTTGCTGCTGCTGCTTCTGCTGCTGCTGCTACTCTGTGCGGCAGCTGCTGCTGCTGCTTGCTGCTGCCGCCGCGGCTGTTGCTGCTGTTGGTTTTTTGCGCATCTCTCATTATACTCTGTTGTGTCCTCCCGGCTTGTGTACATCGGCGTGCAGACAACTGACGGGAAGACTCGACGCTGCTGGAGTGTTGTGTGGTGGAGCCGACGCGCGCTAAGGCTCACGCACCGTTCGCTGAAGCCTCCTCACTATGGCGATGCGCTCAACTCCATCGGCAGGCCTCCGCGACGGTCGAGCTGCCGGCGGCCACTGCCACTGCAGATGATGTTTCTATGCACTCTGTTCTGTTTCTGGTTGTGGCATTACATCTGCATCGTTGTGCTATGCCTAGGGTCCGTGTCTCCTGCTGTGTGGCCCTGTTTGGCGTCACTGGCCGTCGTAGGCACTGCCCGGGTTCGGGCAGCCATAACTCTTTGCTACTATTTTCTAGCTGATTCTGACCGCACGACTGTGTTCGCAGCGTTGGTATTATGGTATGGTCCAATTTTCAGGCAAAACAGACGACGCCCGGGTTTTGGGCTGTCGGGCGTCTGGCAGGGCTCACTGAGAAAACCCTGCCTGCCAGAAAATAGGTTTAGCACTATTTTCTGATTGGCTGGTTAGTTGAGTAACAAGTTCTACAGTAGTGGAGGGGAGCTAGAACTTGGAGGGGTCTCCCATTGTTGCTTATTCTTCACTTCTAATCAGTTACTTCCAGTTTTCAGCTGCTCTCTGAAGCTAACACTGGCGCGCGCATTTCTGAGTAACAAATCCAGAGCTTCCAGACTTAGTCTCCAGAGCAGTAGACTGAGGGGGCAGCAGACTTGAGCAACGAGCGTGGAAGCCCACACGCTGCATCAACAATGTTGCTGCCCCAACGTGCTGCATAGCGTTTCCTTTTTTGGTATCAGAGCCAGAGCGTAGCAGCAACAGCAGAAGACTGGCGTACAGGTGCCAGACAACGCCGGCGGACCCCCATACGCGCCAGTGCAGGGGAAATGCTGCCGGAATTTTTTTCTGACAGCATTGACCTGCCTGGTGGCGGCGTCAGAATTTTTCCCACGGCCACTGGGCCAGGGGAAATGCTGCGAAATTCTTCCGGCAGCGCTGACCCCCACGTTTGACGCAAGGAGGTGAGCGGCAGGCCACGTCGGGCGCTTCCTGGCGACGACGCAAGGGGCGACGTCATCCAGGTGGAGTGGCTAGCAGCAGGAGCCTGCAACAGCTTGCAGCAGTAGCTAGCAATGGCAGCAGCAGCAGCAAGCAACAGCTGTGCGCAGCATCAGCCGGCAGCAACAGTAGCTCGCAGCAGCTCGTAGTAGCAGTAGCCTGCGGCGGCAACAGCAAGAAGCAGCAGCAGCCGGCGGCAGCAGCTGTAGCAGCAAGCAGCAGCCGGCAGCGGCCAGCAGCAGCTAGCAGCGGCGGCTACAGCAGCCACCAGCAGCAGCAGCAGCCGCAGTTGCCTACAGCCCGCTGCCTGCTGCTCGCAGCGAGCAGCGAGCTCCTGGCAGGGAGATCGCTGCTCGTTGTGAGCAGCGAGCCGCAAGCAGCGAGCTCGCTACTCGCTGCTGGCTGTTCGCTCCTTGCTGTAGGCAACGAGCAGCGAGCAGCAAGCTCGCTGCTTGCGACGCGCTGCTCCCAGCGAGCGAGGAAGCTCGTTGTGAGGAGCGAGAAAAGAGAAAATAAAGGAAAAACAAAAACAAAAAAAGGGGGAGAGATGAAAAATCCCCCACCCCGCAACAGGTACAGCAGCGCGCAGTAGCAGCAGCACGCAGCAACAACAGCAGCCGCAGCAGTAGCTGCTGCTGCAGTAGCAGCCGAAACAACAGCAGCAACAGTTGCAGCCGCAGCAGCAGCAGTGGCAGCCGCACCTGAAGCCGCAGCAGCAGCAACAGCAGCAGCAGTAGCAGCTGCAGCAACTACTGTTGCTGACGTCAACAACCCTACGCTGACGTCACTGCTGACGTCATCAACATAAAAAAAGGGGGCAAAAGGAGGGGAAATGGAAGGGGAAGAAACTCCACAGCCTAGCTGGTGACGTCAACCCTTCTGGGCTGACGTCCTTGTTAACCTCGGCAGCACACAAAGAGAAAAACAACAAAAAAAACACTAGGGCAACAAATCCGCCATGACAGACAGTCCCAGTGAGAGGTCCTCCTCCGTTGGGGGGACCCCTAGCCCTCCATTTATGCAGCAGCTGCATCAGCTGCAGCAGCAGCAGCAGTAGCAGCAGCAACAACAGCAGCAGCAGTAGCAGTAGCAGCACCAGCAGCAGCAGCAGTAGCAACAGCAACAAGAGCAGCAGCAGCAGCAGCAGCAGCAACAGCAGCAGCAGCAGCACACCGGCGTTGTCTCTGGCAACCTTGACCCCCTGGCTGCCCTTCAGCAACAGCTCGCAGCAGCCTTGACGTAGCAGCTTGCAGCACTATAGCCATTGGCCTCCCAGACTGCCACCAATACACTGCCGCCATTCATTCCTCATGCGCACGCTAGTCCCGTTGTGTCTGCCGCCACGCACTACCTAGCGCAGCAGCACACTCAGTGCCAGCGGCAGACGGTGACCTCCGTCCTTGGCCCCACTCTCGGCGCCGGCAGTCGACAGAAGGACTTTGAGACGCCGCCCCCGCCCCTTCAGGCCGGCGAATAGTTTCGGAGCTGGGAGCTCACCTTCCGAATCTGGGCGCAGAGTGAGGGCCTATGGCCATACTACAGCCAGCCGTACGACACTACCCAGGCCGACCAGTTGTATGACGCTGGTCGCGCCGTACGTGCCCTCGTGCCAGTCGCCCCTCCGGCTTCCCGCTTGGCCCTGGAGCCTTTCCTCGGTGACGTCACCACTGGCGCCACCCCGGACCCTGCTGCCGCGTGGCATATCCTCACTCGCCCCCATCGCCTATCCAGCGATATTGAGACCAGCCGTCTACTGCGGGAGTTTAACTCCCTGCACATGGGGGAGACCGAGACGGTCACCGCCTACTGGCAACGGGCGGAGGACNCCCCCGCCGCTTCAGGCCGGCGAACAGTTTCGGAGCTGGGAGCTCACCTTCCGAATCTGGGCGCAGAGTGAGGGCCTGTGGCCATACTACAGCCACCCGTACGACACTACCCAGGCCGACCAGTTGTATGACGCTGGTCGCGCCGTACGTGCCCTCGTGCCAGTCGCCCCTCCGGCTTCCCGCTTGGCCCTGGAGCCTTTCCTCGGTGACGTCACCACTGGCGCCACCCCGGACCCTGCTGCCGCGTGGCATATCCTCACTCGCCCCCATCGCCTATCCAGCAATATTGAGACCAGCCGTCTATTGCGGGAGTTTAACTCTCTCCACATGGGGGAGACCAAGACTGTCACCGCCTACTGGCAACAGGCGGAGGACATCCTTCGGCGCCTCGGCACCTCAGCACCACCCCCGCTGGCCGCGCTCCTCACCATCAAGCGCGGTGCCACCGCCACATACGCAGACGTCTTCGTTCACTACCCGCAGGACGTCCTCTCCACCATGGCAGCCTAGGGCACCCTCATGCCTTGGGCGTACGAGCTCTTCCTCCGGATTGAGGAAGCTCGTCTAGAGTCCCACCTCCAGCGCAGGGAGGCCCTCGTCTCCCCTCCTGTCGCCTCTGTGGCAGTCACCTTCCCCGTCAAAGCTACCCCAGCTCTTCGTCGTCGGGGAAGAAGAAGCATCGGGGAAATAAGGGCAAGGGTCAGCAGCAGCAGCAGCAGCAGCCGTCGACTGGATCCGTCAGTGGTGGCTCTATCTGCCACGATTGTGGCCAGCCTGGGCACGGGTGGTATACGTGCCCCCTACCGACGGACAAGGCGCGTGTCATCGCCACCATGCGTCGCCAGCGGGAGCGCCGTCTCGCCTCTGCCGCCATAGCTGTCGCCGGCTCCGACGCCTCGACATCGTCCAGCAGCTCCACCACTCCGGTCGCCTCGCTAGTCCAGCAGACACCAGTGCCGCAGCCGCACCATTCGCAGCCGTCGGCGCCTCCGTTTCCTTTGCCGGCTCAGTCCTCCTCCTACCCGGGCTCCGGCGCCATCACTCCGCACTCTGTCTACACTCCCGGGCCGTCCTCCCGTGAGCGTCAGCTGGAGCAGTTCATCGCGCTCCAGCTCGGCCTGCCTCGCCCTCCTCCCCAGGGAAGTGCGAGTTGCGTCACCTCCTGCTCTCCTCCCGAGCCCTGCATGACTGAGGCTGAGCTACGGTCGTGTCCCGTCTCCTCGTCTGTCTCATCGTCTCCCGTAGTCTCTGTCACCTCTCTCCATGATGACATTGCGTGGCTTGACGACTGGCAGGCTCGTTTTGCGCCTCCTTCCACCGCGTCTGCATCCCTTGCTTGTTGCCATGTGACTGTGACCGATCTCGCGACCCCTGTCCAGGATCCTGCTAAAACTTTGATCACCGACTCCGGGGCCACGCATCACATGACGACCTCTCGTGAGGCCTTCAGTATGCTTGGTCCTGTAAGCGATCTCTCCGGTGTCCGGACGGGCTCCGGACAGGTGTTGCCTGTCCGTGGTGTTGCCGTCGTTCGTTTCTGTGGTCCTGCCGGTGACGTCTTTCTGACCGATGTCCTCTTCGTCCCTGGTCTCGAGCTCAACCTCCTGTTCGTCACTGCCCTTGACAGCATGAGCATGGATGTTGTGCACTCGAGTGGTGTTGACACTGTGTCGTTGCGTCCGTTTGGTCTTGTCATACTGCACGCCACCGCCTATGGCAACCTGTGGCATGTTCCTTGCCTCTCCTCTTCTCCCGTCTCCTCCCCGTCGGCCGCCACAGGCCAAGTGTTTGTCACCAGTACGTTTTCTCCTCACCACACCTGCCTCTTGCACCGCCGCCTTTGCCATGTCCACTCTGCTGCCGTAGACAGCATGCTCCGCACCCAGCCGGCCAAGGGCCTTGACCCGGAGACTTTCCTTCTCCCGGGCCCCACTGAGTGCATTGACTGCCCTCAGTGGAAGATGCACCGGTCCACGTACCCCTTGTCTTCCTCCCGTGCATCCGTGCCTCTCGACCTTGTCCATTCAGACGTGATGCGTCCTCTCCCCACCGAGTCCGTCGGCGAGCATGGCCGCTATGTCCTCACCCTCACGGACGACTATTCTCGCTACCGTTGGGTCTTCTGCTTTCGACAGAAGAGCGATGTCGCCCGTGCCATCCAGGACTGGCTTGTCCTCGCGGAGCGCGAATGTGGCCGCTCCCTTTGTTGCTTTTGCTCCAATCGCGGTGGCGAGTACATGGGTGAGGCCACGACTTTCCTCTCCTCCTGCGGGATCCACCATGAGACATCTGTGCATTACACACCCGTCTAGAACGGTGTCTCCGAGCAGTGGAACTGGACCATGGCCGACACCGTCCCCACCATGTGGGTCGAGTCCAGTCTCTCCGAGGGCTTCTACTTTGAAGCCATGGCCTACATGACCTGGGTCTGGAACCGGATTCCCCACGGTCCCCTACCCCGCCGGTCCATGCCGTACCAGCATTGGTGTGGTCAGCGCGCTGACCTCCGCCCCGCTCGCGTCTGGGGTTGCGTGGTCATTGTGTGGCTGCCCGCCCCGCAGCAGGGCGGCAAGCTCGCCCCTCGTGGACGTCCCTGCACCTTCCTCGGGGTCTCTCGTCAGTCCAAGGCCTGGCGCTTCTGGGATCCCTCCCGGCACTGCATCGTCGAGTCCCGGTGTGCCCTCTTCTTCGAGGACCTGTTTCCTCACGATCTCATTCGCTCCGGCTCGTCCGTGTCTATCACGTCGCGTGGGGGAGTGGTGAGTCCGTCCTCAGTCCTACTGCTTCCGGGTGACACATCCGTTGGTCCCTCCGGGCCGGCAGCCCCAGTCGTGTCTGCTGGTCCCTCTGGGCCGACAGCCACAATCGTGTCCGCTGGTCCCTCCGGGCCGGCAGCCCCAGTCGTGTCCGTTGGTCCCTCCGGGCCGGCAGCCCCAGTCGCGTCCGCTGGTCCTTCTGGGCCGGCAGCCCCGGTCGCGTCCGCTGGTCCCTCCGGGCCGGCAGCCCCAGTCGTGTCCGTTGGTCCCTCCCGGCCGACAGCCCCAGTCGCGTCCGCTGTTCCCTCTGGGCCGGCAGCCCCGGTTGCGTCCGTTGGTCCCTTTGGGCCGGCAGCCCCAGTCGTGTCCGCTCGTCCATCTGGGCCGCCATCCCCGGTCGCGTCCGCTGGTCCCTCCGGGCTGGCAGCCCCAATCGCGTCCACTGGTCCCTCTAGGCCGGCAGCCCCAGCCGCGTCCGCTGGTCCCTCTGGGCCGGCAGCCCCCGTTGCGTCCGCTGGTTCCTCTGGGCCGGCAGCCCCAGCCGCGTCCGCTGGTCCCTCCGGGCCAGCAGCCCCAGTCGCGTCCGCTGGTCCCTCCGAGCCAACACCCTCGTCCGCCTCCACTGGCCCGGCGAACTCAGCGCCATTGCCTGCCCTGCCACGCTACACACGTGGCCCAGGCGGCAGCCTCCGACCCAGGCCGTCGGTGAGCACGCAGACCGTCGCACCGCGCTCCGTGGCGCCTCGACCCCCCGTGGCTCCACGTGTCTCCTCCACTCCCTCAGTCGTGAGTGGGGACCCTGGCACCAAGGCCCTCGGCCTGACCACCTCAGCCTTCATTGCAGATCTACACCCATGCTCCGCTTTGGGCTACGCCATGCTCCATCACGAGCATCGGCACGCTGTCGTGGCCACAATCGCGCGCATCCCACCTGGGGCTCAAGAGGCACACGCTCTCTCAGTCCGCTCCACAGCACCCTCGGAGGACCCAACCACCTTGCACGAGGCACGAGCCTCTCCTGAGGCCGCACACTAGGACGCTGCCTGCGCCGATGAGCCTGCCGCCATCCGACAGCACCATGTGTACGACCTCGTCGACCTTCCCCCAGGTCGGAAGGCCATCGGCGCCAAGTGGGTCTTTCGGCGCAAGTGGAAGCCTGACGGGTCCTTGGACAAATACAAGGCCTGCCTTCCAGCAAAGGGGTTTGCCCAGGTTCCTGGGGTCGACAACGACCAGATCTTTGCCCCAGTTGGCCGGTTCTCCACCAGCCGGGCGCTCTCAAGATTAGTCACCCAGCATGGGTGGGAGCTGCATCAGATGGATGTGAGCAACGCTTTTCTCCATGGTTCAGTGGAGGGTGAGGAGCTTTACATGGTGCAGCCACCACGCTTTGACGATGGTACCGGGAGAGTGTGGCGACTGCGTAAGGCCCTATATGGCCTGAAGCAGTCGCCTCGGTACTGGAACCAGGAGATCAGCAGTACGCTCCTTCGTGGTGGGCTCCAACGCAGCACCGCGGACCCAGCATTGTTTGTCAGTTCGCGAGGCAAGGTCTTCGCTGCTGTTCTGGTGTACGTCGACGATCTCCTCATTGCGTCGCCAGATACTACTGCCATCCAGCGTGTCAAGGACTTGCTGCGCGCCGCCTACCAGATGAAGGATCTCGGGTCTGCCCGAGTCTTCCTGATCATGGAGCTCGAGCATGATCGCTCCCATGGCATCCTCCATGTCCATCAGGCTGCCTATGTGCAGACTCTGTCCACTCGCTTCGCCGAGGACCTGCCACTCGTGCCGAGCGCATCCTCACCCATGTCACCCGATGGCCAGGTGAAGCTGAAGAGTCCTCACCCAACCGTTGTGGGGGAGCCAGTTGACATGACCACGTACCTGCGAGTCATCGGGTCACTGATGTTCCTGGCAACGACGACGCGCCCAGACATCGCATTCGCCGTCAACCTCCTAGCTCAGTTTTCTCAGGAGCCGCGTCACCTCCACCGTGAGGCCGCGATCCGAGTACTGTGCTATGTCGTCTCGACTCCTCGGCGAGGTCTCATGTTCCGCCGTCAGCCGTCTGTTGTCGTAGTGGGCTATACCGACAGTGACTGGACCGGCAGTCGGGACGGTAAGAGTCGCACAGGTTGGAACTTTCTGATTGGCGGCACAGCTGTGTCCTGGCGTAGTGGCAAGCAGGGATGCATTGCACGTAGCACTACTAAGGCTGAGTACGTGGCTCTTGGCTCAGGCTCGTGTGAGAGTGTGTGGTTGCATCGTCTATTGTCCAAGTTGCGTCAGTCTGTCGCATCCATCACGTTGCATTGTGACAATGAGAGTGCGATGGCCATCTCTGACAATGACGGCGTGCATCACACACGCACAAAGCACATCAACGTTGAGTATCAGTATGTGCGTTCGTTGTTGCGTGACGGCAGCATCAGTATTGTGTGGGTGGAGACAACACGACAGTTGGCTGACTTCTTGACCAAGGCACTGGAGCGCGACTCGTTCAAGAAGGTTGTCAGTTCGGTCGGCGTGCGTTTGTGAGTGGCTCTCTTTGTCTCTGCCTGCGTCTCTGCTTGCCCTGGGAGAGTCTGGATGTTGACTGTGTCTCTGCTCGCCCATGTGCACTACGCCTGTGAGTCATGGGGGAGTGTTGGTTTTTCTCGCATCTCTCATTATACTCTGTTGTGTCCTCCTGGCTTGTGTACATCGGCGTGCAAATGACTGACGGCGAGACTCGATGCAGGTGGAGTGTCGCGCGGTGGAGCCGACGCGCGCTAAGGCTCACGCACCGTTCGCTGAAGCCTCCTCCCTGCGGCGATGCGCTCAGCTCCATCGGTAGGCCTCCCTGACGGTCGAGCCGGCGGTCACTGCCACTGCAGATGCTGTTTCTATGCACTCTGTTCTGTTTCTGGTTGTGGTATTGCGTCTGCATCGTCGTGTTATGCCTAGGGTCCGTGTCTCCTACTGTGTGGCCCTGTTTGGTGTCACTGACCGTCGTAGGCACTGCCGGGTTCGGGCAGCCATAACTCTTTGCTGCTGTTTTTCTAGCTGATTCTGACCGCCTGACTGCGTTCGTAGCGTCGGTATTATGGTATGGTCAAATTTTCAGGCAAAACGGACGACGCCCGGGTTTTGGGATGTCAGGCGTCTGGCAGGGCTCACCGAGAAAACCCTGTCTGATAGAAAATAGGTCTAGCACTATTCTCTGATTGGTTGGTTAGTTGAGCAACAAGTTCTACAGTAGTGGGGGGTAGCTAGAACTTGGAGGGGTCTCCCATTGTTGCTTATTCTTCACTTCTAATCAGTTACTTCCAGTTTTCAGCTGCTTTCTGACGCAAACACTGGCGCGCGCGTTTGAGTAACAAATCCAGAGCTTCCAGACTTAGTCTCTAGAGCAGCAGACCGAGGGGGAAGCAGACTTAAGCAACGAGCGTGGAAGCCCGCATGCTGCATCAACAATGCTGCTGCCCCAACCTGCTGCATAGCGTTTCCTTTTTGCTACTGCTTGTTGGTGTCGCCGCTACTACTGCTTCTGCACGCTGCTGCTGTTACCGTTGCTAATGCACGCTGCTGCTGCTGCCCCCGCTCTTGTAGTGGCTGCTGCAGTGGCTGCTGCTGCTGCTGCACGCTGGTGTTGTTGCTGCTGTAGCGGCTGATGCGCTGCTGCAGCTGCTTTTTCCACTGCTGCTCATGCTGCACGCTATTGCTGCTACTGCCGTCGCTGCTGCTGCTGCCGCCTCTCTTGTGGCTGCTACTGGTGTTGCTGTTGCCCCCGCAGTCCTAGTGCTGCTATGCGCGGCTCATCGCCCATGTGGCGTTCGCGTGCAGTCGCTTTGCGCTCCCTCACGCTGCTGCCGACGTGGCGCCACGTGGCGCGTTCTCTTTACGTTCCGCCCACTGCGGCTGCATCTGCTGCTCACACGCCCCCCTGTGCTCTGATACCAAATTGGAAATAATTTTAAGGGCATGTAGGCCCATGCAAAAACGAACATGAGCTCTGTGTGTGAGTGCGATGCAAGACGGCAAGAATTTGGCTATGTCTGGAACGCTGAATGTAAAGAACAAGGAGAGTTTACAAATGAGCCCCTAGCGGGCTTGTATAGTGGCGCCGGCAGCTAACCGCACAGGGCCCCGTCACCCCTGCTGAACCCAAGTGAGTCAACAGGGAGAACACATTGCATACACCACGAGAGCAACAAAGGTGGTCTCCTCGAGGCACCGGAACAGCTCTTCGAGTGCCCGGGTCTCGACCACCGAGAAAACATGAGCAGTGCCAAAAAATCTCGGAATCAACGTACAGACATCACAGACGGCTTTCCGAACATCGGAAGCCCTACAACAGCCATCGGGTCTCCTCGTCGCACCGGTACAGTCAACCGGGTGCGCGGGTCTCAACCCACCGAGAAAACTCTCCTACCTCCTGACAAGCCCACATGGCTGCCGGAACGCATCGACCGCGTCTCGCCGGCGCTGTCGTAGGTGCTGGAGAAGTCTTGGTGCAGTCCGAAGGCCCGTCGTGTTGTCACGCCCTCCTCTGCCATATACCCCGAATGTGGGTATATCGGTAAACTAGCAGT
>SZWC01009557.1:88141-104061 GCA_023375785.1 Penium margaritaceum
CCTCCTCCTCGTCTGGCGTACTGAGTCCACGCTCGCAGGCCATTGAGGACCTGCGCAGCCAGCAGGATGAGATGCGTCGTCTCCAGAGAGAGCAGACTGACGCTATCCGCACGCTGACTGAGCTTCTGTGCGCTTAGGCCACGGCTCCTCCGCGGATTTCTGAGGGAGCTGCCGGAGTTGCGGTCTCTACCCAGCATTCGGTCCAGGCGCCCGTGACAGGCGCTCCACCTGACCCACCACCTGCTGACCTCCTTGATGATGAGTCACTACACGATGAGCCATTCATGCCAGGCATCACAGATGATTCCCAGGAGCAGGAGATTCGAGTTCTCCAGGAGCGCCTCCGTCAGCTGCAGACGGGTACCCGACCTCCACCGGTTTCCCCGATACGATCATCACCTGACTACCCCGACGACCACCCTCTCCCAGGAGTTTTTCCCGTCTCTCGTCCTCCTCAGCCTGCAGTTGCTCTCCCCACGGAGCGGCAGCCTAAGGACTTTGAGGCACCACCTCCACGGTACATCAGCGAGGATGGTTTTGACTGTTGGGAGATCCTGTTTCAGGTGTGGGCTACGTCTGAGGGAGTGTGGCCTTACTACCACAGCCCGTACCAGTCTATAGACCCAGCGCAGGCACTGACAGCAGCCCGGGCCATGCGCGGACTTCTCTACGCCATGCTACGCGAGACTGTCGTCGACTTCCGCCCCTTCCTTGGCGAGGCTGGCACATGCACCGGCGCCGATCCCCGTAGAGGCTGGGATCTGGCGTTATCCCTGCTGGCCGCACAGACGCACGCCACTCGTGCGTCACACATTCGTGCTTTCCATTCGCTCTGTCAGGGGTCTACGGATTCTGCAGCGGATTACTGGCGACGCGCCATGCGTATCTACACGCGTCTGGGGACCTCAGGAGGCACACAGCTATGGGCGTTTCGGACGGTTATGCTCGGAGTTCGCCTTGAGTACACCGACATCTTCACACGATACAGCGACACCGTCCTCGAGCCTTTCTCGGCCACTCTGCAGCTGCTCCCTTGGGCGCATCAGCTTTTCCTCCAAGTGACTTCAGCCCGCGAGGCAGCAGTAGCGCATCAGGAGACTTCCCTCGCTGCAGCAGTCGTCACATCACCACCATCTTCCCTCCTGTAGTCACCCTCATCCACCTCCATCACTACCTCATCTTCCTCCTCCTCTTCGACCCCTTCTACACCCACGCAGACACAGGGCGTTGCAGCAGCTGCCCAGGGGAAGAAGAGGAATAGGAGGCGCGGATCAGGTCACCAGCAGTCGTCATCCAGTGGTAGCAGTTGCCGTTCTATGCACTGCTACAACTGTGGAAGCGCCCATAGCTACACCGAGTGCTAGCAGTCGCTTGACTGGGCGCGGATCACCCGTGGGCTTCAGGCTGCTCATGCTCTTTGTTCCACGTCTGACGCGTCACCCGCACCCTCCTCCGGACGTGCGGCGACCACGACTGCAGCTGTTCCTACGTCCTCACCGGCGAGCAGCAGCGATCCGGAGCCACGTGACTGCACCATCGCCGAGCTTCGTCATCTTCTGGCGCTTCGCTCTCAGGGACGTGCGAGTGTGTTGTCATCGTTGGGTGGTTCACAGACTGCTTGTTCGTCCGTTCCAGTGGCTCGTGATGACGCGTGTAGGGGAGCACAGTCAGCATGTGATGATGATGGGCCTGACTGCACTGACTGGATTCATGAGTCTCATCTTCGTGATGTACGTCGTTCCTCCCCACTGACGGCTCAGTGTCCCTCTGATGCCGAGTGTTCCATTGCTCGTTGTATAGTGACGTCCACCAATCGTGACTCCGGTGGCATTTGGATCATCGATTCTGGGGCCACCCATCACATGACGTGCCGTCGTAGTGACTTCTTCGTACTCGGTCCTGTCACGACTGTCCGTTTTGTTCGTACAAGCTCTGGTCAGTCCTTACCAGTCCACGGTGTGGGGGTTGTATGTTTCGACGGTCCGTCTGGCCCCCTGTATCTTTCTGACGTGTTGTTTGTGCCTGATCTTGAGCTCAGCCTGCTTTCCGTGCGTGCCTGCACTCTGATGGGTCTCTCTGTGGAGCATATCGCTGATTCAGCGACTGTGACTGCTATTGACACCCGTAGCATTGTCCTGCGTGCTTCAGTCATAGATGATTTGTATCGTATCGCTCGGCCCTCCTCCCCTTGCTCTCCCTCCACATCTGGTCGCGTTTTTGTCACTGGTGTTCTATCCCCAGAACACCAGCGGTTGCTTCATCGTCCTCTGTGTCACGTGGGCTCCGACACTGTGTCGAAGCTCATTCGGACACAGCCTACTCTTGGTCTTGACGTGGTTTCTTTCGAGAAGCCACCCAAGACCGACTGCCTTTTCTGCGCTCAGGGGAAGATGCACTGGTGCACCTACCCTGACTCGCATTCCCGAGCGCTTAGGCCTCTCGAGTTGGTTCACTCGGACCTTCTCGGTCCTCTCCCAGTCGAGTCCCTGTTCGACAGGGGCCGGTATGTTCTGACGCTGACTGATGACTTCACCCGCATGCGGTGGGTCTACAGTCTGCGTCAGAAGAGCGATGCCGCCCTTGCGGTTCGGCTCTGGCTCGTGATGGCTGAGCGTCAGTCTCGCCACACGCTACATACCGTTCGCTCGGATCGCGGCGGCGAGTTCCTTGGTCAAATGGACTCCTTCTTTGCTGAGCACGGCATTTTTCACCAGATCTCCGCCCCTGCTACTCCACAGCAAAACGGTGTATCTGAGCGCTGGAACCACACCATGGAGGATGCGGTTCGCGCCATGTGGTCTGAGTGCGGTCTCCCGGAGTCTTTCACTTTTGAGGGCTTCGCCTACATGACTTGGGTCTGGAACCGCCTCTCGCATGGTCCGCTTCCGGACCATGTTACACCGTACGAGCTCTGGTTTGGCCACCGTGCTGACCTTCGTCTCGCTCGCGTCTGGGGATCTCTGGCCTCCGTGTGGTACACCGAGGACCAGGAGGAGTCCAAGGTCTCCCCTCGGGGTCGCTTGTGTGCCTTCATTGGCATCTCCCCGCGGTCGAAGGCCTGGCGCTTTTGGGACCCCACTCGCCGTCGCGTCATTGAGTCCCGTGACGCGCTGTTTTTTGAGTCACTCACATACCGTGACCTGACTTCGATCACAGCCCTCTCAGCAGCCCATGTCCCATCCTGTGAGGGTCCTCGGTGGATGGGGGAGACTTCTACGCCAGCGACCATCCCTCGTCCAGCTGATGTGTCTGCTCGAGCCCCCTCTCGATCTCCAGCCCTTGATGATCCAGCTATCATTGCCGTTGGTCCAGAGATCTCGCCAGTACAGCCTGTTTCACACCCCACAGGTACATCTTCTGTCACGCCTCCTCCTGCACAATGACCGGCGTCTGCTGGCACCCCTGCTCCTGCGTCTGACCCAGTCTTGCCCACTCCCGTTCCTACATCGGCTGACAATCCTGCCTCAGTGTCCGGGCCAGCCTTGCCTGCTGTCACACCCAGCCCCGTGTCTCCCACACACTCATCTCCTCGCACGGCATCTCTGGCTGCCTCCCCTCAGCCCTCACCAGGTGTGGTCGTACCTGTTCCTGTGGTCGTACTTGTCCCTGAGCCTGAGGTGCGCCCCTCGACCTCTGGTTACTCCCGTGAGCCCGGTGGCCGCCTTCGACCACTGGACTCCGGAGCTCAGCGAGCGTCGGGTCCCGGACCCAAGCGTTCCACTCGCAGCATCGCGAGCGGTGATCCAGGCACAAAGGCCTTAGGCCTGAGTGTCCGCACCGAGCTTTCAGAGGTACATCTAGCATGCCTTGTAGGGCACGACCTGGTCACTCGCGAGTTCCATATCGCCTGTGATGCAGCAGCTGATCTCGTGGCCGTCAGGCCCGAAACTGAGGCGTGTGCACTCGCCACGCAGAGTTCCCCCTCTATGGCGCCTGACCCTGGCACATTGAGGGAGGCTCTCTCATCGCAAGATGCCGATGCCTGGTGAGCTGCTTGTGAGGATGAGCTTCGCGCTATCCGAGAGCACAGAGTCTATGAGCTTGTCGACCTTCCCCCTGTGAGGAAGGTGATTCAGGTCAAGTGGGTCTTTCGCAAGAAGGTGAAGCCAGATGGCTCACTGGAACGCTACAAGGCCCGCTTGGTCGTCAAGGGGTACTCTCAGATTGAGGGAGTTGATTACACTGACACCTTTGCCCCTGTCGGCCGCATGACCTCAGCTCGAGCTCTGTTCGGTGTAGTGGCTCAGCATGACTGGGAACTGCACCAGATGGATGTGAACAATGCGTTCCTCCATGGCTCTCTGGATGAGGAGATTTACGTGGCTCAGCCACCAGGTTTTGAGGACGGTGACAAGGTCTGGCCCTTGCGCAAGTCCTTGTACGGCCTCAAGCATTCTCCACGGTGTTGGAACCGGGAGATCATTGGCACTTTGACTCGCGCAGGATACGTACAGAGCGAGGCAGACCCCTCGCTCTTCATCCTACCGACACCCGAGCGGTTCACCGCCATCCTGGTCTATGTTGATGACCTCCTGATTGCGTCTCCATCCCTGGAGGCCGTGAAGGAGGCCAAGGCTGTCCTGCAGACTGCCTACAGGATGAAGGACCTCGGTCCCGCATCAGTGTTTCTTGGTATGGAGATCGTGCGAGATCGCAGACATCGGACACTGGTGCTGCATCAGGCCCGATACACACGAGTCGTGGGGGAGTGCTTCAGCGATCTCCTTGGTGCAGTGCCATCCGCTTCCACACCTCTTACACCCGATGGGCAGGATGCCCTGAAGGTGGATGATCCTACACAGCTGGGGGAGACAGTGGACGTGACCTTGTACCTCCGTCTCATCAGATCTCAGATGTACCTGGCCACCACCACGCGTCCTGACATCGCGTTCGTCGTCAACCTCCTCGCTCAGTTCTCGCAGGCTCCACGTGCGAGAGCCCTTCATGCGACTGTGCGAGTGGTACGGTACGTGGTCTCCACGCCGTACCTCGGACTCTGCTTTCGTCGGCAGTGTTCGGTGGTCCTTGACGGCTACACTGACAGTGACTGGGCTTGGAGCCCTGATGGGCAAAGTCGTACTGGCTACGTGTTTCTGCTCGGTGGTACCGCTTTGTCTTGGCGAAGCGGGAAGCAGGGCTGCATTGCACGTAGCTCATCAGAGGCAGATTATGTTGCTTTGGGCGCAGGGGCTGCTGAGGCAGTTTGGCTGCAACGCTTGTTTCTTGAGCTTGGGCAGTCAGTACCCGCAATTGTACTGCGTTGCGACAACCAGAGTGCTCTCGCCATCGCGGAGAACTCTGGTGTTTTTCATGCTTGCACAAAGTACATTGCGGTTGAGCATCACTTCGTTCGTGATCTGGTGGAGCGACGCGTGATCTCCATCATGTGGATTGAACCTGACATACAGCGTGCTGATTTCTTGATGAAGGCACTTGCACGCGGAAAGTTCCCAGTGGCCATTCGTTCTGTTGGGCTTCGCCCCGTGCGTGAGAGCGGTTGAGTGTGGGATGTGCGTCTGCGTCTCATTTGTTTGTGTCACTCACTATTGAGTTCGTACCAGTGCTGCACGCGTATAGACATGCGTAACATCGGGTCATGGGGGAGTGTTGTGCTTTGTGCCGTTCCTGTACAGTTTACTGTGACCACTCGGCCGTGTCCATACTCGTGCAGATCCCTGAGGCGGGCGGCCCTGGTGGCACCGGCGCGACGACAGGCGGCGGACTACCAGCTTGGAGCTGGCCGACCACTGTACCAGAGCCCCAGATGTCACCGGGACTCTCCGCTGTGCCTTCTATATCTTGCAGGCGTCTTTTGGCGGACTGGCCATGAGGCATATATGCATGCTTTTGCATTGTATGTTCGCTGTCAGTCGATGGATGCATGCATGTGACCAGTCGTAGCGTCCGTCTTTTGATTCTACACGTTTAGGTTTAGACGGCGTAGCATTCTGACATGTGTGCGCAGAGTTACGGCCAAAACAGTGGTTTTGGGCCAGTTTTAGGACAGCTCTTGGACTGCTGCGTGCGACACCCGCTGTGCGCCGCGGCAGGTGTTTATGTCTTGGACCTGTCATTTGTTGTTTCTCTCTACATATGCTATATTGAAGCATTCTGACACTTTGCCTTGTGTCTCCTAGCCAAACCCTTGCCGTAGTGTGTACGACCTGTGACTGTCGTCACCGTCTGACCAGGCACTGACGCCTAGTCAGCGGCTGCGTTGCTAGGAAGCTTCCATGCGTTTTCTCACTCAGGTCAATCAGAGTTGCTTTGTTCAGTGATTTGACTCGTTTCTGTGTAGGCTGCTGCGCTAGACAAGTAAGCAGCAGCTGGGGTGAGGCTTGGAAGACACCAAGCAAGCAATGGTGTTAACGTGGAAGTTTAGACGTGAGTGAGTGAGAAAACAAACGACGGGTAACAAGCAATGAGGTGGTAGCCGTCGGGTGGGGGGGAGCGAGCGAGCGAGCAGCGAGCTCGATCTCGCACGCTCTCTCCCAAGTTCACTGAACTGAACGAAACTACCCACTAAAAGTTGCAACCTGTCAACTAGGTCACTGGAGGGAAGACAGGCCAAAGAATAGGCCAGAGTGTGAACCCGACACAAATGTGTGTGCACAAATGCACACCAGCCAGAGACATGTGAGATTTGATGCCCGGCTGATGCCCGGCTGTGAGACTCGCTGTGAAGTCATGCCACCACGGCGTAGCAGCCAGTAGGGGTTGCCTCTATCCAGTTAGTCACCTGCGTCAGTGAGGTGAGTGTGCAACGAGGCCAGAGGTCACCGTGTGGTACTGACACAAACCCAACACTCCCCCATGACCCACGGCCGACTTGCACAATGGCACAACAGGCACTACACCGACGTCACGAGAAATGACACGACACAAGACTGTACACAGGCACAGGCACAACAGATCAACCAGGAGGATCACGAGGACACAACAGACCAACATCGTGAATTGCTGCCTTGAAGACATTGCTGCTAAGTGCCTTTGTGAGGAAGTCTGCACGTTGCTGTCGGGTGTCGACCCACACAATCTGAACATCGCCTGCAGCCACGCTCACGCACAAAATGATGTTCCACATTGATATGCTTTGTGCGAGTGTGATGCATGCCATCATGCTCAGCAATAGCCTTTGTGCTTTGGTTGTTGCAACACAAGGTGATGCAGCGAATGGGAACACGCAATTGCTACAATAAACGACACAACCATACACTTTCACAGGTTCCAGCACCAAGGGCAACATACTCCGCCTCACTGGAGCTGCGTACAACACAACCTTGCTTGCCACTTTTCCAGGAGATCGCAGTCCCACCAACAAGGAAGACATAGCCAGTGCGACTACGTGCATCCGTGTCATGCGCCCAATTACTGTCAGTGTACCCATCAACGACCACTGACGGCTGCGCCCGGTAACACAGACCAACTCGGGCAGTGGAGAGCGCATACCGCACAACATGTAGTGCGGCTTCCATGTGCCGTGCACGTGGCGACTGTGAGAACTGCGCAAGGAATTTGACAGCAAAGGCTACGTCTGCTTTGGTGGTGGTGGCAAGGTACATGAGAGACCCTGTGACTCGCAGGTAGTCGGTCACGTCCACCGTCTCCCCCAGTTTTGACACGTCCAGAGTTTTCAACAACCTCTGCCCGGCGGGCGTCATCGGTCTTGAGGCAGTGGGGACAGAATCAAGCAGGGAGGCAAAGCGCTCCCCCAGGCTCCTGACGTACGCGGCCTGGTGGACGTGCAGAACACGACGAGCATGGTCACGCTCAAGCTCCATACCAAGAAACACGCGAGCTGGACCCAAGTCCTTCATCTTGTACGTGGACTGCAGCAGGGACTTCACAGTTGACACAGCTTCGCGACTCGGGGATGCAATAAGCAGGTCATCGACGTACACGAGGATGGCAGCAAAGGGCGCCGACCGTGGAGTGACAAAGAGAGAGGGATCCACCGTGCTCCGGCGATATCCTCCCTTCTCCAAGGTGGAGGTGATCTCCTGGTTCCAGCATCGTGGTGACTGCTTGAGGCCATAGAGGGCCTTTCGCAGTCTCCAAACTCGATTGGTGCCGTCAGAGAACCCTGGAGGCTGCACCATGTAGATTTCCTCATCCAGCCGACCGTGCAGAAAGGCATTGTTTACATCCATCTGCTCGAGCTCCCATTCGTGGTGTGCGACAAGGCTCAGGAGGGCTCGAACTGTGGTGTAGCGTCCGACGGGAGCAAAAGTCTCGTCAAAGTCAACGCCAGGGACTTGAGAAAACCCCTTTGCCGTAAGTCGAGCCTTGTACTTATCGAGCTCGCCATTAGGCTTGTACTTACGACGGAAGACCCAGCGGGCATCGATCGCCTTGCGGTCTGGTGGGAGATCGACCAGCTCGTATACGGCGTGGTCATCCAGGGCTCTCAGCTCGTCTCGCATGGCAGCCTCCCACTGTTGGGAGTCGGGTGCTACCCGTGCCTGGCGAACAGTGGTCGGGTTAGGAGATGGCGGTGGGGCGTCGACCGTTGCATTGCACTCGGCAATGCTCCCAAGGATGGCGGTCTCAAGCGCACGCTCGTGCTCGGATGTGAGCAGTGTGTACCCAAGGACAGAAGTTGGGATGCACAACTCCTGTGGCTAGGCCCAGGGCGTCCATACCAGTAGGCATCGCTGGGAGCTGTCCAGACGAGGTCTGCGAAGGTTGAACAGAGGACGTTGTCGAACCAGAGGAGCGAGAGGGAAGCGCACGCAGGCGGCCGCCACGAACAAAAGGTTCGATGGGGGCAGGGCGTGGAGGAGCACTGAGTGGACTGGGTACGACTGGAGTGAGTGGACTGGATGGGGGCGCAGCGGAATGTGCGGGAGAGATGGACTCAGCAGATGGGGACTCAGGTGAGGACACCACAGGGGATGACGGAGCTCCAAGCGAGCTAGACGACACCGACGGGGGGGCGTCAGAGGATGGTGGAGTCACAGTGCCGGCCGTTGGAGAACGCTCCGAGGGTGAAGGCTGCTGAGACGGCACAGCAGCAGAGACGGCAGGGGCAGACGGGACTGCCGGGCCGACCTCCCCCCGCAACCGAGAGAGCGGAAGCAGGGAGGCAGCGGACGAGTGACGATCGAGGTCACGGAGAAACACGGACTCGAAGAACAAGGCATCGCGGGACTCAACGACGCGCTGGCGCTCTGAGTCCCAGAAGCGCCAGGCTTTCGACTGGGAGGAAACGCCCAAGAATGGGCAGAGACGTCCACGCGGGGAGAGTTTCCCGTCGCGGAGATCTTCTGGGAGCCAGACAGACGCAATGCTACCCCAGACGCGAGCCAGGCGAAAGTCAGCACGAGAGCCGTACCAGCGCTCAAAGGGCGTAACGGTGCGGGGAAGAGGACCGTGAGGGACACGATTCCACACCCAGGTCATATAGCTCATGGCCTCAAAGGCAAAGAGAGGGGAGAGCCCAGACTCAGACAGAAGCGTGCGGACGCCATCGGCAAGGGTCCGATTCCAACGCTCAGAAACTCCGTTTTGCTGAGGTGTGTAAGGAGCTGAAGTCTCCAGACACACCCCTTGGGACTCAAGAAATCGAGCGGTGGGCCCAAGGAACTCACCGCCACGATCACTGCGAAAGATGCGCAGTGAACGCTGACACGCACGTTCAGCCTGAACGAGCCACGACGCAAGGACAGAAGCAGCATCACTCTTCTGACGAAGAGCAAAGATCCAACGAAAACGGGAAAAATCGTCAGTAAGGTACAGGACGTAACGCCCGACCCCCCCAAAAAAGTCATGGGGAAGAGATCCCATGACGTCGGCATGAATCAGATCGAGAGGGTGAGCGGACTGGGAGTCCGAAGAGGCAAAGGGCGAACGATACATCTTGCCTTGGGCACAGTCCAGGCAGTCAGAAGGGCATGGCGCGGGGAAGGTGGAAGGGGACAAGCCAACAGCGGGTTGAAGGCAAAGCATGCTATTGATAGCATCAGTGTGCACATGGCCAAGACGACGATGCAAGAGCTGGATATCAGCTGGAGAAAGGGAAGGCGCGACGTGAGCAAGGGACAAGCCGATTGCGGGTACAGAGGGGGCATGAAGGGGAACACGATACAGCTTGGCACACTTAACCCCCCGCAAGACGACGCGACCAGAAGAGCGAAGACGGACAGTGCCCACGCCCTGACTAGCGGAAAAATCCATGCCCTGATCGTCGATGGACGTCACTGACAGCAGGCTGAGTTCCAACGAAGGCAGGAACAGAACGTTAGGCAGAAACAGCACGCCACCGAGGCCGACAAAACGGACAACACCAACGCCTTGGACGGGAAGGAGCTGGCCAGAACCAGTGCGCACAAAGCGAAAAGAGCCGACAGGACCCAAGGAGAAAAAAGCGGACCGAACAGAGGTCATGTGATGGGTGGCTTCGGAGTCGAGGACCCAGAAGCCACCAGAGACACGGACATTGGGAAGGACGCCACAGGTGGCAACAATGCCGACGGAGGGCGGGGATGAGTCACAGGCAGCAAGACAACGAGGGAGAACGACAGACTGCCAGTGCTTGACCCAAGGAACAGACGAGGATGGCAACCCAAGAACGTGACCGGGGGGGTCCCCACGAAGGACGGTGTCACTCTGACAGGCAAGACCTCTGGCCAACGAAGCCACACTCTCACCTCCCTGATCACGAAGGTGAAGACGCTGGAGGAGAGACTGCTCCAGTTGGCGCTCGCTGTCGACGGAGGCTGCAGACGATGGAGCAGGCACGCTCGAGGGAGAGGCGAACCACGAAGGAGGGACGTAGGACGAGGAAGGTGGGCCCGCAAAAGCGGGCGCTCCATAGGGCGGCTGCCAGCCCCAAGGGTAGAGGACAGGCGGATGGATGCCGGCGACACCGGCGGTGGAGTAGGCCTGAGCTGGGGAGGGACTAGCAGACGAAGTAGAGCTGGAGCTGGAGCTGGAGCTGACGCCGGGAGAAGAAGAGGAGGGCCCGCTGGTGCGCGCCCAATGAGCACGCATGGCGCGTGCGAGGCGGACGTCGTCAGGGGGTGCAGGGCACTTGCGAGCGGAGTGCTCAGAGGAGCCACAGTTCTAGCACACCACCTCACCAAGAACACGAGACGACGCAGCAGATTTGCCCTTCCCTTTGCCTTGCCCACGACCGCGTCCACGTCCACGATCCTGGGAGGCAAGGGCCATGGCCGTAGAGGTAGAAGAGGGAGAAGAAGGCGATGGAGACGAGGCTGATGGAGCAGCGGAGGAAGAAGTGGAGGTGGCGATGGAGACGGCGGCCACTCTTGCAACTGCAGTGCGATGAAGGCGCTTGTTTTGGAGGCTCGTCCACCACACTGCAAGCCTATCAGCGACAAAGTCCCAGAGGGCACCAACGCCTGGAGGGGAATCGGGTGGAACAGGGTGGGAGGCAAGACGTTGCAGCTCGTCTGCTTTGACATCACGGAGAAGGTCAGACAGCTCGGGGATTAACCCGTTGACCATGGTGTGCACAGCTGACAGCTGACCTGGTGCGGCCTTATCAAGTTCGCGAAGCAGCTTGAGCCCGCGTGCCCAATAGGCGTCGGCCGACTCATCCGCTCGCATTAAGAGCGTGTTGAACTGAACGGTGAGAGCACTTTGTGTCACCTGACCTGTGACTGTCGTGCGCCGACGAAGCATGGTGTACGCACCGATTGGGCCAGCCAGACGCTGAACAGCGGGGTTAGCATTGTAGGTGCCAACCTCGTCGACGAGTGTCTCAGGGGCAGCAGCAATGAGGGCGCGGACAGCGCGAGCAGACTCGTCAGCGACAAGGGGTGAAGGAAGGTGTGGCAGGGAAGTAGTATTCCCAAAGACGTTCTCCCTGGGCCCATGCACTAAACCGGATCTCCCAGGAAGAGAAAGCAAGTCCAGTAGAAAAGATAGGAGGCTGGGAGAAGAAGTCATGCTGGCGGGAGACTGCGGCAGGAGAGACAGCAGATGGGGTGACAACAGGGTTAGAGGCAGCAGAGTTAGCACCAGGTGGGGTGGAAGAGACACCGGCACCGGCGCCAGCAGAGGAGCCAGCGGGCAGGACAGAGGCAGCAGGCAGCCGCTTGAGCACAAGCGCAACCACCTCAAAGTCATTCGCGACTTTGAGACGCTCTTCAGCATCACATTGAGCGTCGCGAGCGAGGGCCAGCTGGCGCTGAAGGTCTGCTATGACCGACTCGTCGTCACCAGGCATGGTGACGACTAATGGGCCCTGCCGAGAAAATTTCGGCAGAGTTTCCCCGCCCCAGTGGGCGTGGGAAAACTGAGAATGCCTTAGGCACGATGAATATGTGCTGCAAGACAGCCCGACCCAAATCACACAGACAAGCCACCGCAGAGAAAAGAGACAGAGGACGGGAGAAGGGAGATGCAGACAAGGAGACCTTACGAGGCGTGTGAGGGGCTGCACAAAAGAGCAAGAACAGGCGGGACAATAGAAGCAGCTGCAGCGGAGAGCACAGAGACGCAAGATGCAACCGGCACAATCAGTGCCAGGCAGCCTGTGGTGAAGGCGGCGCCAACGGTAGGAAGGATCGCCGCTGCAACGACGACCGCTGTGACGAGTGTGGTGATGTCAGAGGGTGCAGATGCGGATGCTGCAACAGCGACGGCTGTGGAGGTGCGAATGGCCGTAGCTGCAGCGGATACGGCAGAAGCTGCAGAAGTTGTTGCACAGGCCAGAGATGATGCAGCTGCCGCTAGCTGTGTCCCAATGTCAGCCGCTGCCGCAGCCAACGGTCCAGCTACAACGGCCGCCTTAGTGTAGGACTCAGCGGCGCGGCCAGCTGACGTTGATGCAGGGGCACGTGCTGCTCTAGCTGCGGCGGCAAAGGTGGCAGCAGCTGCAGCTGCCGCGTCTATCACGTGTTGGTATGTGTCCCACAGATGTGTTGTGACCTCTGGCCTCGCTGCACACTCACCGCACTGATGCAGGCGATTAATGTTGGAGTGACACCGGCGCTGACGTCACTGCCCGCGTGATACCGGATCACAAGACGGCAGTCCGAACTATTGTGACTGGTTTCAGGGTTACCTCTAACACAGGAATTTGCCACTTGCATTGGGTTGACACTAGGATTCCTAGTGTATGACGGGGGTGTGTGTCCGGGTTGTCTTCCCAGGTTTGCTAGGTTGTATGCGTGCAGACAATTATTTGGGTGAGGTCCCAGGTTCGAGGCTCACTAGGTGGGGTGCGAGCGAGGGTGGGCTCGCCGTTCGCCCGCTCGTCACCCCGCCACCTGCTCTGCTACACCTATCACCTCCGTCTCTTGTTACTTCTAACTAACGCGTTTCTTCGCTAGTCAAGTACTCTCCTGTCATGGCGTCTAGTGCCTCGCTTGCTACGTGATGCATCACTTCCCTCGCTCTCCCCCTAACCAGGTTCTTCTACCCTCTGGTATCAGAGCGAGTGAGGGAAGGCGCTGATTTCCCACACGCCCATCAGGTTCTGGGCCGCCCACCGGTGACGTGGTGTCTCTTCACCACGTCATTCACGTCTTCCGCCGCCGTCTGCACTCTAGCAGTAGCGTCAACCTGGGAGGCCGCAGTACGTCCAGATAGGCAGTGCTGTGTCTCTGGCGAGTGGCTGTGTTCGCTCTTGTGGCAACACCAACCGACGCCACCCGCCACCCGCCATCTTCCCTTATGCCGTCGCTGGGCCCCGTCGTCCGCTGGAGTCTCAGACACGCCCTCGTAGTCCTCCCACAGCTCCTCCCTCAGCTCACCTATGTCCCTGCAGCCACACACCACTTGTGTGACAAGGCGGACGGCCTAGGCAGCAGGTGCAGCTGTAAGCGGAGTCCTGGGGAAGCCGCCACCACCTCCATTGGTAGTGACGCGGCAGTTGCCACCAACCCCACTGCAACTACAGCAGCAGCAGCAGCACAGCACCCGTAGTCAACAGTAGCAGCAGCAGCAGCAGCAGCACAGCACCCGCGGTCGGCAGCAGCAGCAGCAGTACAGCACCCGCGGTCGGCAGCAGCAGCAGCAGCAGCAGCAGCCCAAACCCGTAGTCAGCAGTAGCAGCAGCAGCATAGCACCCGCGGTCGGCAGCAGCAGCAGCATCAGCAGCAGCAACAGCACCCGTAGCGGCAGCAGCAGCGCCTGCGGCCTCATACCGCCGTCTCCACCCGCGGCGGCAGCTGCAGCACCCGTGACCAAGTGTCTGCTATCGCAGTTGCGTGCACCATCTTGTGATGCCGCACCCGTCACGCTGGCACAACCCGGCAACCAGAGCGTGCCCCCTCCTGGTGCGGACTACGAGGGCAGGCTGCCCCAGCGCCGCGTGCGCCATCGCAGAGTGATGAGGGGTGATCGCGAATCCGGGCCTGCCGCATCCACGTCCGCGTGGACTTCCCGTCACCGTTCGGTAAGCGCCTCTCCGCCTCTCTCTCCCGGGGGGGACCCGCCTTTTCAGGACGCTTCAGAGTTGCTTGCGGCCCAGTTGCATTCAACACTCGCACAAGACGTTATAAGTCTTGTGAGTACTCTCACTCGCACGACGTCTGCTCTCATTGACGCCGCTGCAGCAGCTGCAGCCACCCTTGCCGCCGCTGCTAGAGCGTCGCGTGCTCCTGCCTCGACTTCGGCAGGTCGGGCTACTGACTCGTACACAGAGGCAGCGGCTGCCGCTGGTCCCATCGCTGCAGCCGCTGCCAACATAGGCACATAGGTTTCTGCCGCAGCGTCTGCCATTGCCTCTTCCATAGCCGCAGCTGCGACAGCAACATCAGCAGCTGCAGCCTCTATCCGCAGCTCTACAACCGCAGCAGTCGCCGCATCAGCATCGGCTCCATCTGCCGCCTTCAGCTTCGTCACGGCGACTGTCTCCATCGCAGCCGTCTTCGTCACCTTCGGTGCCGCCTGCACCACCGGAGCCTTTGCTCTCGTGGTGCCCATAGTCTCCACCATCTCTGTTCTTTCTGCCGCCGCAGCGGCTGCTATTCCTCCTCTGCTTGCCTTTCTGCACACCCCATCCTCCTGACTTTCTTTGCTGCATTCAGTGCCTGCTTGCACTCTTCTCCTGCCTGCCTTGCGGTGGCTTGTCCTATCTGACTCGGGGTGGGCTGTCTTGCAGCATCTTTACTCTTTGCCTCAGGCAACCCCATGTTTCCCACGCCCACTGGGGCTGGGGAAACTCTGCCGAAAATTTTTCGACAGAGCCCGCACGTTGTCACCATGCCCGGTGACGACGAGTCAGTCATTGCGTCTCTTCAGCGCCAGCTGGCCCTCGCTCGCGAGGCCCAGCAGGAGGCTGAGGACCTTCTTAAGCTCGCTGAGGACAACCACGCCGCTTTTGCTGATGAAGTCGCCGCTATTGTACTTTGCCGCCTTCCCGCTGCGTCTGCCGTTCCCCTTGCAGGGGCTAACCCCATTCTGCAGGCAGGTAGTACCTCTGCTTCTAGCACCTCTGCTGCTGCACACCCTGGCACTCCCGCTGCTGCTGCCCAGCTGCCTGCGCCTCGCCAGCATGATTTCTTTTCTCAGCCGCCTGCGCTGGCATCTGGACTTCCCTTCTCCTCCTGGGAAGTGCGCTTTAGCGCGTGGGCTCAAGGGGAGCAGCTGTGGGAGTATTACTCCCCAGCTGTTGCTCCATTCACTCCCCTTGCAACTGAGTCTGCCCGTGCCGTCCGCGCCCTCATCGCAGTCGCTCCTGAGTCTCTGGTTGATGATGTCGGCACGTACAATGCTGATCCTACTGTCCAGCGCCTGGCTGACCCTGTCGGTGCATATGCCATGCTCCGTCGTCGCACCACTGTCACTGGCCAGGCCGCTCAGAGCGCCCTCACAGTCCAGTTCAACACACTTCTCATGCGTAGTGACGAGACCGCTGATGCCTACTGGTCTCGCGGTCTCAAGCTCCTTCGCGAGCTTGGCAAAGCAGCACCTGGCCAGCTCTCTGCCGTCCTCACCATGGTCAA
>SZWC01009558.1:15797-47587 GCA_023375785.1 Penium margaritaceum
CGTCGCGATGGAGGGCGGCGATAGCATCAAGGGGGGGGGGATGGGGGGAGTGGGAGATTGCCGGCCGACATCCGTCGGTCGGCACTTCGTCAACCGCCGCACCCCTCCCCATCCCCCCCCCCTCGTAGCCCACCTGTCTACCCACCCGCCCGTCGATCGAGGCCCTCTCGATTGAGGGTTGCGATGGAACGGGCGGCCGGTGGGCTACCGAGAGGCGAGCGGGAGTGGGGAGGGGGGACTTCGCTAGGGATTCCTGCCGACGGGCATCCGCAGGAATCCCTGGTACATCAGTGGGGAGTCCAAAATCCCTGTTTTACAATTTTTTCAACTTTATACCCTCACTTGATATACAAACTATGGACAAACCCACCCCCTTATTACACCCGGGGTTTTAGAGTTACTTTTTGCGCGGGCACCTCTTGGGCCCCGTGGTAGCGAGGCCCAGCAGGTTCCCTTTTAACACATCGGGAGTCTCGGACCCCCCATGCAAAATCCCTACAAACCATTCACGTAAAATGACAAACCCTACTATTAAGGAGCTTGTGGTGATCGGGTGAAAAAGGTCACATCAGCATGTCGACAGCGCATCCATGCGACGTCAACATGCTATCTATTGACAAACGAGGAGGGTATATTGTTAGTTTTTCATGCCATGCTTCCGTGTCGAAGGGCGGATGAGGCTTATTGTTTCGACACAGGGGAGGATGGGGCCTATTGTTCCGATGGAGGGGCGTATGGAGCTTATTGCACCAACGGAGGGGCGGATGGGGCTTATTGTTCGAAACTTGGGGTATATAGTCACTCCGCCTTTCCCTAAAATCCGATTTTGTCATCTTAATGTGAATGTCCTAATCCCAGGCATTCTGATTGATGCATGTAGGATTTTACCAAGACGTTGGGAATGTTGTCACGTCAGCAGAACGAAGGTTATAATGCATTGAAATTGGCGAGAAGGATTTGCTTCCATAAGTGATTTGTCGCATGGGTTTTGGCGCAATCACAAACTTCCTCAAGGGCTCGCCAAGCTCCTCGCCAAGGCGTGTCATGCTAGCTGAGCGTATAATCATAATCGAAGCGTCGATTACCCCCCAAGTATGCGACGGGCTTGTGATTTCTGTGACAATTTTCCCTCCACTTTTTCATTATCAAGTAAGTGTATCGGTCTCACTGCTCATACAGTGTTGAAGGCCGTGTACTATACTTGCCTAAGCCCGGTGCGGTAGGTGGAGACAGTGTTTAGGGTCCATCGCAAACCTGTTGGAAGGACTTCCGTAGACCCTATCGTGGGTTACCGGGGAGGGTTTCTTGTATCTTCAAAGGAATGGAACCCCATTTTGTGGAAACCTGCCGCATGTGGTAGTTGTTGTTGACAAGCAAGAATTGGGTGGACGTTGGTGCGAACGTTCAAGGGTGGACGTGGATAGGAACGTTTGGATGGTTTGAATATTTGGAATTTTGCAACCCCATTGAAATAACAATTTCTAACATGTAGCCGTTGCCTCATAGGAAACGTGCATTTGCACACGTTTTCAAAACATTGTTGTAGAATTGTGTGGCAAGCTATAGAACTAGGCGGTATTCTCACGAGCCAATCACAATGCACACTGTAAGACTCATTGCTTTGCCTCAGATCGTGGCTAGTGTCAAGAACGCGCTTCTTTTCTTGCCCTCCAAAAACCCCTTGCACTTTTTTTGCAAGGCGTTGATCTTTCGTCAAAGTCCTTGTCAAAATTCTGGTGAGGGTTGACCCTTTGCCGGACTGTTTTCCCACAAGGAATCATCTGGCACACCGGACATTGGCAAGTGTGTGACACGGCCAAGCTTATGAACACAACTCATGATCCCACGCCTGGAGTAGAGCAATTTGTTGATTATTCAACTTTATTAGGCCAATGTTATGGAGAAGGATAAAATGACCTTTGGGCCCATGTTCTTGCCTTGTCATAACGCGAGGATCGCATAGCCCGATCCATTAGCGCCAGAACACAAGTTCAAGCAAAGATCAACAAGAGGGCCCGCCAGCTGCCGGCGGGATTCTTGATAGCCGGGGTGTCACCAGGCTTGCTATCTCGGGCGACTGTTTGCAGGCATAAAGCACCCAAAACGAATCTGACAATTTTGTGAAATGATCTATGGAAGGACAACACGGTTGGAACCTGTTCTATTGATATGTTTGTTTTTCCAACTACATTGCAGGAAAAAGAGGCTCAATTTGGTTTGGCGATTTGTTTGCAACCCACCGAATGTCATGGGCAAATGCTGGCCATCAATGTTGCAGGATCGAGACTACGATTGCCTATGCATAGCCGACGAGCTCTCAGGTTGTCGAGATTGGGCGACCAGGCCCTCTGGTTGTTCAGATCGGCCGGCGGAGCCAAGGGGTTGGTCAGATACCGAAATGGGTCCCCATATCAAACCGCACAAGCAACCAGGGCTCAGAGGTCGCAGTTCCCTATGGAGAAGGAGATGTTCCAGTTTGTATAATCTTTGTTTGAAAAACTTCTAAGACCATGAATGTTTGAAGTTAAAAATTACGAAAATGTGCTGTGGCCTTTGCAGCATCTTGGCCCCTATACCTAGGAGCTTCAATACATGTTAGTTGTTGGCGTGTATGTTCACATCCAAAGTACACTTCCATGGTCGAAGTCATAAGTGTGAGTTCTATCTCTCAACTTACAACGGCTTTCCACAACAACCGTTGGCCTTCGTCACCCATGAGCGCTTTTGTGCCATTGGCCCCTTGGTTCCATGTCACCTCCTAACAGCCCTCGTTGTTATACCAGCACTTATGCCATGATGCAACAAGTTCGTAACCTCGGTCATTATGTGAATGAAGCCATGCATCAACATGCCCACATCCAACCATACACCATCGCTCTGCCAATTGTCGCTAAACACAATTCTAATCGTACCCCATTAGTTGGAATAGCCAGTCTAGCCGGGCGCAACACATGTTACAGCCACCTCTCAAACCTGAAATCATGTTGTGGCCAAAGACAAAGCAACCCATGATCATCGCCAAAGCTGTCCCTGACGTGGCCATGAACAGCATCACAGACATTATAAGTCAAGTGCTTAGTGTTAATGTGCCGATGTTGCAAGCGCATTCAGCCGGCATTCTTGCCACAGGAAACAATGGTGGTCTTCACAAGGGTTAAAGGATTCACAAGAAATTAATGGCAATGATGTCGCTTGTAGGGGAGTTCTTTGCATGGACACATGGGTGGTATACAAAAATGCATGTCATTTTTGGGCCAAATCTCGACAAGAATCTTATCATCGCCGCACCATGGACATAGTGAATATCATGTTGTTGTGATGCAATCGCAAACATGTGGCACGTATTGTATGATATACTTGGTCAAAATATTTAAAAAACTTGACCACAAACATAGTCTTGTTAAGCTGGACCCCAAGTCTTTGATCAAGATGAATGTTAAAGACTTTGATTTTGTTAAAACTGCAGCAAAAACGTATACCATGCTTGGATAAAGCGACACACCTATGAATCCGTGATGAATACGTGGGTGGTCAAGTTTAGCTTTTGAAGAAACCTCTGGCATCAAGAATAAGGAAAAGACTCTTGATCAGGAGTCCGTAAATGTATCATTCATGTTGTGATTATATCGTTACACTCGTCAAATCTGCTATGCATCTTAAGTGTGTCGTTAGTGACGATGGGCCAAAAGTACCATGGGTGAAGGTCGTCCATGTTGTGAGAAATGAAATGTCCATGTCCATGTTGTGAACTGTTTTTCATCCGACGATGACAAACTAGAGCTCCTAGACGAGAGAGAGAGAGAGAGAGAGAGAGAGAGAGAGAGAGAGAGAGAGGAAGAAGAAGAAGAAGATTTTTACCTTGCACCTTTTCTCTAAGCTCAAACTATGTGCTCGTGAGATGGCACACTCCAGGGCACGATTTCCACGTAGATGAAACATAAGATAAGAAGTAGGAAAAACCAAGAGACAAAGAGGAGGACAATGAAGAAGAAGAGGGGGATGTGGAGGAATGAAAAAAATGGGGTACAAGGGACGTGCACTATTGCATCTAATTTCATTTCAGGTTGTAATTGCATATTCTTCATTGTTCTTCCACCTTTAGTTACATGAACATGTAGTGAGAGAAGACATCTGAAATTGTTTTCATAAACTTAACATTATAGATCAATTATCTTCATCATTATCGTCTATGGTCTGATACTAAGCCCACATGGCATCTACAATGTCCCATCTACTTTGTCGAATGTTGGCGTCTCCATGTTGTTTACCCATGTATCTTTGTCTACTTGGCACAATGCCATGTAAAGGTGGAAACTTGTCTGTCCACCCTAGAAATGTGAGGTCCAGTCTCTGTTGAATCATATTGCATAAAATGAACCACACAAAAACAAGTTGAATCAAGAATTTTGCATCATAACATGACATGCTTCGTGAAGTGCAAAACCACACTTTTAGCATCCCAAACACGTGCTAGATGGATGATTGTTCAAATGAATGCTGAAGTTTAAACAACCCCTCGACATCCCTCTTAAATCCTGGGCCGAACAATTGTAAAGGATACCTTATGCCTCAAAACGAAGGCATTAATCTAAACACCTCAGGAAAGGCTACATCTGCACGTGAAAATTTCCTATGAGGAAAACTGATTCCATGTCAAATTGTTCCATTGAGCATTTTTGCATTGTGTGTTAAACCATCCCAACCAAAGGTCATGAAAGTGAGGTGTCAATCATTATGGCATGGTGCGAGGACATTGTACGTCACTTGTGAGTGCTGGTTGACGTAAGCCAGCCGTCGGATTCATGTGGCAACGTCTGGAATATGAGTCCCTTCAATGGCACTGACATGGTCTTAAACAAAATTGAGGTAATCGCGTCTTCCATCCTTTGCAAGAGCTAAACTACTTAACTCGTTTTTGGAACTAGACCTAATTCAACTTGGGGTATAGTTAGGGTGTCAACTTTGGTGTCAACTTGGGAGTCAACTTGAAGGTCAAATCGGGGGTCAACACGGGGGTCAACCCACCTAAGTGTCACCTCGGGGGTCAACTTTGGGGACCAACTTGGGAGTCAACTTGAGTATCAAATTTGTGGTCAACTCGGGGGTCAACTCACTGTACAACTTGGAGGTCAAGTGAGTGGTCAAATTGGGAGTCAACTCGAGGGTCAACTCGAGGGTCAACTCGGGGGTCAACTTGGGGGTCAACTCGGGGGTCAACTCAAAGGTAAACCTTAGGGTCAACTCGTGGATCAACTCGGGGGTCAACTTGAAGGTCAACTCGGGGACCAACTCAAGGGCTCACTTGAGGTTAACCTATGGGTCAACTCAGGGGCCAACTTAGGGATGAACTCAAGGGTCAACACAAGGATCAAGTCGAGGGTCAAGTCAAGGGCCATTTCTTGGGTCAAATCAAAGGTCATCTCGATGGTTAACTCGGGGGTCAACTCGGGGAACAACTTGGGGGTCAACTTCCGGATCATCTTAGGGGTCAATTCGGGGTCAACTCGAGGGTCAACTTGGGGGTGAACTCGGAGGTCAGCTAGGGGTCAACGAGCAATTTGATCGCGGACTTCAATCTCATCTGGCACACGCCCATGGGGGTGAACCGACACATTGATACTGATTTTGATTGTATCCTAGTTTGGCGAGATGCGTCATGCTGAAGAGCTTGGCGAGAGCTCGGATACATATACAAGAGCGCCACATTCATAAAGTAGAATCAGCCATACAATCAAGGCACCCTGCCGATTTCCATTGATTTATCCCTTGAGTTAGCCTAAATGGCATTCCTTTCAATGTTGTTATAATGTCTTAGCTGCTCTTAAGCAAAGAATCAAATGACATTTCCAGTTTGAATAATTTCATGTAACATCCAAAACATAACTGGTTCTAATGAATCTTTACATACATCGATGGTCCATGTCTACTTTTGCAATTAGAGAAAGGAATTCTTAGCTGCACTGCTAAGAGAGAGATTCAAGCATGGTGCTTGAATCTCGGCAGCCACCCGCAAAATCACAACAAATATCCAGCCATATTGGAAGAGGAAAACCGCACAAGCAACGGATTTTGATCTGATGTCACGCTAATTTGAAACATTTTCCTCCTACTTACATAATCACCAGAGAATCACAAAAGGAGGGTGAAATTGATGAAATCCTACAATCAAAATTGGAATATAAGCATCGGAACACCCCACATGTAACTAACACCAACGCTCTGCCACTGCACATAGTTTTCTAGTTGGTATGTTCTTTTTCTCAAGGGTCTTTAGCCTTTGCAGGTGTGGTAGTTGCATGATACGGCAATTGCGAGACCACCAAAAGATTTCAAGGATAGATGAAGACGAATATCGAATGAAAAGTGGATTTATGGAATGGATCCAATTGATGAACACAATCTTGCTTCAATGATTGTTTCAACTATTAAACAAATCTTCAAAACGCTGACAGCTGGGGTGTCTAGGGTTCACCCATAGAGTGTGTAAAGGAGTTGACAAGGCATTGTTGCAAATCTCGTATGGGAGCAAAACAAGAGTGTTTGTACATATGAGGCCTTGCGTCAGGTTCGCAACATGTGCTGAGATGCTGATTTCTCTACCACATCAGGGTATGTCAATACTTTGTTCAAAGTAAGAGATGTCTTGAGCAAAGCACTTCTCTTTAGTTATTCTCTCCGCTAGTAGGTTGTTCAAGATGGCAGATATGCTGACAAGACCTAGAATGCAAGTTTTAAGTGGTAGAGAGTTCATGTTTCCAGAAGGTGAAAACGCGTTCATTGATAGAGGATGAGCTATGGCAGTTGAAAATTCATGCACTTGGTTGAGGTTTGCTTGTGGGCCTTGAGAATGATGTCGCAATAGGTCATTGGTACAAGTTTCAAATTCATGCTGAAGTTGAGAAGTTATCGGGCATACCTAATACCTTGTTGTAGTTAGGTTCTCTCCTTATTGTTGGTAACACAAACTCTCCTCTGCTTTCCGTATGTCTCCTTCATACACCGGATGATTGAACTCACTCTGCAATTGTGTATTGTTACTCTCAAACTCAATGAGGAGTAGTTCCATTAGCTCAACATTATGTGTGGTGAGTATGGAGTTTTGAGCTTGTTGTTGCTCTTGGCCATGTTGCAACCATTGCATGAACACCTAATGGCATAGATGTTGGAAGTTATGTAGTTCATCCATGGTTCTTGCGTTGATTTGTTTCTGGTCATAGGCTCTCAACTTGCTTTGATAACATGTGAATGAAAATGAAACTCTTGTGACTGAAGCTGCAGTAGAACGTAGATTTGAACAAATACGATTAGTTGAAGTTACATGTTGAAGGAACACATAATCATGAGTTCGTATAGATCCTTAAGCACGGAAAATGACACACACTAGGTAGAAAAACCAGAAGCAAGGTAGCAGTATGTTTTGTAGCAGTACAGGTTGAACAGTGCACCAAGTGTTGAAGGTAGGAATAGGATGAAGCTCGACCATAGGATGTCCACCCTGGATGCCTTCTCATGGATGAAAACTTGCCATGAATTGTATCATACTCTTTACAAGGTTCATGTGTTAGAAGCAGCTCGTGGACAGATGGATGGAAGGTCTTGTACTTTGAGTGAACTCTGCTTTACCTTATGGTAGGTAACTTGCGAAGAGAAATGAGGGCATAATTGATTGAGTTAACTTTGAGCCCTTGAGTAGTCCCATGGACCACTTTATTGCTCCTTTCCTTAATGTTTCATGTAGTCATACAAGTATTTGGGAGGTTACGTAACCACCAAAGGCAAGTGAAGCGTCGCATGGAAGTCCAAGAGTAACTAGGAAATTGAAGGGTCACTGAAAGCTGAAGGGTCTAAAGGAAATTGAAAGGTATCTAGAAGTTGAAGGGTCACTAGGCAGCTTATGCGTGACTAGGGTCATCTTTGGCTGATCAAAGAGGAAATAATCCATGCACTGTCTCTCTAACTAATCTTCACGTGAAGTTTCTGGATGTTAGGAATTAAAGTGTAAACTGGCCGATAAAGCTAGTACAGATCAAAACTAAACATCGATAAAGAAACATTGTACAGCGTGTGAAGTTTCCTTTAATGTCGGAATATGATAGATGAACTTGTGCATGAAGAAACTCAACATTGTGATGCGAATTTGAACCATCACCTTCCACTCTGGCATTACTCATTACACGTAGAAGCATCCCTTGAGGAGGCTGAAAGCATGATCCACCATGGTGCGTGTCAATTCATGACAAAGATTGAAAACAATCTTTGGAATTTCATCTTTTAAACCAATGTGACCCAAAACCTTACAAATGTTAGCGGCGTCCGCGATGTGGAGTGACAAAGTTTCAAAATGTCCTACATTGGCAAACAGGTTTACGCCTTGAGGAATGACGAGCCTACGTTGAAGGGTGTCTGTGAACATATGAGATTTATTAGTGAATCACTTCCATCTTACAGAGACATAAGAGATGGTTAGACAGTGCACGATGCTAGGGAATTGTGAGACGTCATTCTCTGTTACTCAAAAAACACAAGAAGAAGGACATCGTAAACAGCTATAAGGATGTGTGTTCCATCATAATCAAAAGCACAGTGTTCAAACCATAGACGGTAGTCTCTACATCCTTGCCAGATTCTCAATGTTGTTAAATCGGATAAGGACAAAAAGCAACCATAAGGCATGGCAATATAGCGCCCATCTTCATTCACAAAGGAAACTAAAAGTTCCGTGTAGCCCAAGTGAAACTACTCACTTACCTCCAGCATACCTTATCTCGAAGCCCACAAACTAGAACCAAGTAATGAGTTTCTCATCCATGGTTGTATGCCACGTGTCATAAGTGTTTCCTCCCATAAGAAGCACTAAAAAAACTTACCCAACAAATCCCAAAAAAAACCCTCACCGTGTTGTGCAATATACCTTACTGATCTTGATATTTGTTATTTTCAAATCCTTTTTTTAGGGAATCTTTTTTTTCGAGCACGGGTTTTGAGAAAACAATTGTTTAGGTGGTACCTTGCAATCCGTTGAACGAAAGGCATGATCCTTGAAATCGACGACGACCGGTCTCGACCGTCGCCGATGACCGGTTTTCGAGAGCGCATCAGTCTGACGCAGCTTGCCTGACGCGGCAGACCGCGTCAGACTGATGTATCTGACGCGGAAACATGGTTTCCGCGTCAAGACCTGAAGATGTGACGGGAGGTGAGATCGTGTTGATATCTTTTTCAGGCAATTTTTTTGATTTCCATGAAGTTTGTGTACCCGAGTCAGGAAAGAAATTACTTAGGTGGTACCTATTGAATTCGATAAATAAAACTTCTTTGAGCCAGAAGGACCAGATAAATGTTTTTAATCGAATATCAAGATCAGTAGGGTATGTGGGTGTCTTGTTGTAAGCTCTAACAACCATGGTAGACGGACAAGGGATAACATGCATCGCCAACCAACATCCTTGAGAATGTGCCTGGTTATTTGATCAGTTATGGTTGACAAGTTGTTGGAGTAAATGGAGTAGATGCATTATGTGAATAACTATCCCATCGTTCACGGCTTGCTCCTCATCCATTATGGTTCCAAGTGTAGGTAAACAGGAAATGATGGAATGATGAACCCATTAAGAGGGATAACCCAATGATTGTGCACACCACTACAAGGCCGAGTAGCACTTGTGCAAAGGAGATGCTTGAGCTCCTCCACATCATTGCGATGAACCGATGGGACAAGGTTTAAGTGTTGTCAAGTGATTCTTGCCGGTCACCAGCCATTGTTCAAGATTCCAATCACGCAAAGATAGGGAAGCTCTTTCAAATAAAAGGAGGAAACCACCCCATGACATAGTCGAAAGCAACATACACATCAGGGTCTGCAGCAACCTCATTTTTTGCATTTCTTGTTGTGCCAAAGTTTTCACGAGTGTGGACAGGGGCCTTTGTTGCAATGATGGAGCTTGGGATCCTCTTACAAGGAACCGATGAAGCTTACCTCGCCAACATCGAGGCTTGTTTTTTATCACATGCATTGTGTTCCGCCTTTTTATGGTGGGCTATGTCAAACCCATCGTTTCCATCATACCTTTTTGTGCTCCTTGTAAAAACATGTACATACTCACGCATCATGTGAACAGCACCCTAAGGAAGGGGGTCGCATAAAGCCTTGGGCCTTCATCGTACAAGACTTTTGGCCTTCATTACCAATGCCAGAGCTCACTATGATTGGTTTTTGCCGACAACTTTTAAAGAGTATTAATGTGGAAGATTGCTTTTAGTTATATGAATACTAGAGATTCATCAACCACATGAATTGGAAATTCACGTGGTTATGGAAACAAAACAAGTATATCAATACAATATCATTGATTGTCTAGTTATGCACATGGGTTGTCACAATATCAATCAAACATACTCAAAGGGACCCCTCCAAACTAAGACACAAGTTTAAGTCCTGCACGATACACATGTATTGTGCCAAACTTAAAGATGGTCCAAAATGTCGAGAACAAATGTGTATCATCATTGGTGATAGACAAAAGATACAAAGAAGCCATAGAACAAAGTTCTCTGGTTTTGGAAGGAATACAAAAATCATGGTTAATGTGTATGTGGAGTTTTCTCATGGCTCTTGCCTTGAATTCTCTTCTTGTTTCATTTGACCTCTAAGTTGTTCCATGTTGTCCAAGGACTGTTCACCTTCGCCCCCCTGCTTGTCATGGTGTACCGGTCCAGTGCATGAATATGGTTGTATAGGATGTAAAGATGGATTGAAAGGGCTGGAGGATTCTCTTGGCTTCATGAAAAGTAACAACAAATGCATACATTTTGCTCCTCTCGTGATAACTATAGCCATTATAATTCCCACTCATAAACAAAGTTTGTTCTTGGAGTTCACCAAATGACGACGATAGCTTGTTTGGGGATTTTGCACTTTGTGTCACTCCAGGGACAATCTTCATCAACAACCTTGTGTAGGGAGACACAAATACTTCAAGTCTTGGAAGGTCAAGTTCTGCTTTTGTTCTCAGTCCATTCTTGGTCCCAAGTGAGGGAGACGATACCCCAAACCCGTGAGTTTGCATAAGTTTTTTACATGTACCTGAACTCCAAAAACATGTGCTTGAATATTCTTCATTGTGAAATTGTTTTGCGAAATCATTGTTTTCAGCTATAATTTTGACATTATGGTATGAAATCGTTTTGTTTTACTTCACGCCATTCATTTCCATTTTCTCTCACTCGTGCTCTTTCCCCACCCTTTCTCGTCCACTCCGCAAGGAAGGGTGACCAAGGACAAATACACAAGGCCATTGGCCCCACTCCCAAGGCCCTCACAACCTCTCAGTTGTCATTTGAGCCACCGCCTTAATCGAATACCAGTGGTTGGCTGACAGGTATCCGGCAAGTCACCTGATCGGCCTCTGGCCGTCCAGCAAGCCAACCACCAGCTCGCTTGCCACGAGCTGGCTAGCCACTAGCTGGCTAAGAAGTGGTTGGCTACATGCAGGCCGTCACCATGGAGATGGGTGGTCGCCAGCCACCTCCTCGTTTTTGCAACGTGGGAGTTTTACACCGAGCGGAATGTAGGTGGTCCATAGGGATGGGGTGCGAGACAAAGGAAAATTGACAGATTTCGGACAAATGGAGAATTTGTGTTAAGAAAAGAATGAAATTCGATGAAAAGTGTCTGGTGATTCAGTCACATACATACAATTCCAAGAATGAGAATGAGGTATATGCTGGGTCATTGGCGCTCGACCATAGAGATGCTTGCAAGTCGCGCCGTGAGTGGTTGCTTTGAGAAGCTCCGTTGAGATGTCGGGGGCTTCAAGAACAACAAGGCGCATCTTTACAAAATTATAGCACCTTGGACAAGTTGATTGAACAATATCAATACATGGATATAGATTACCAAAATTCTGACACTCTTTCTAGAAGTTCTGAGAAACGTTTTGAATAGAACACCGGAGGTCAGGACAGTCGGCCAAGCTACCCTCGGCCAAAAGGCGTAAAACTTCAGAGGTCGACTCGCGATGGGCCACGAATGCAATGACAAAAATGCCCACTCACGGATTTTAGGGACTCGTGTACGTCAGGGATGTAACATCGTCCCCTTTGTGCCGCAACATCCCGGCGCATAAGTAATCGCCGGGATGCCGGTCCTCATCTTTTACCATCGGTGGCGATGGCAAAAGATGTCGATAAAGTGATTGATGTTGTAGAGATTAACGTAGGGCTCCTAACCATTATGCATGGCATTGTAGCCATGCCACTTTACCAGATGCTTGTTCATTTTCCATGGCATCAAGGTCCGAGGATGTCTTCAATCACAAACTCTGTATCCCCGTACAATTTTATAGGAGGTGGAGGTATGACATCTCCGCAAGGGAAGTTCGTACTAGAGTCCCAATAGTGCTTGAGTATACTAGTATGGAAGAGAGGGTGGATCATGATCCTGCCAGGCAGGAGAAGTTGAGCGACGATAGGGGTTTGCATTCACTCCATCTCAAACGGCCCCAACCACCCCTGTTTCATCTTTGCGAATCCCTGTCCTCTTAGTTTGATGTTTTCTGAGCTGAGGAGGATACAATTTCCAATGCTAAACCCGTCATCACTATGATGTTGGTGCTCTGCATGCTTCATAGCTCCTTGAGTCTTTACAAGGATCTATCGTGTTTCCTCCCAGGCTCTTGCAAGTCTCTTGTGGTGGATGTTGACCACGGGGATGTTGCTCTGGCTTTTTAATCAAGTCGGTATGGTGTAACCTTTATTGTAGACCACTTCAATGTGGATTTTGCTAGCTGCGGTAGAAGTGGTGGAGTTTTATGTGATTCTGGTGGCCGGCACCTTGGCTGCCAAAGAAGTGTTTTGCGACTTGCATAGTTTGCAAAGTGTTGTTTGAGCGTCTGATTGGTCCGCTCTGATTTCTCGTGTATTTCCTGTCGAGCATGGAACGCCGCTAATAGCTGGATCTGACTGTCGTAGCATGTCATCAGTTTGCCCCAAAATGGCTACACAAGTGGCGGTCTCTGTCTCTGATCATGGTACATGGAATTCCATGCAGCCATATGATATGATTTAGGAACAACCGTGTTGTTCCTTCTATGGTGATGGTGGTCATTTTTGGGATGAAGGGTGAATTTTTTAAAACATATACATCAGAAGGAGGATGTAATCACAACCCTCAAGAGTGGCGGGTAGTTCTATCACAAATTCCATGTTCATGTCAGTCTATGGTTCCATCAGAATAGGTAGGGATTGAAGGAGACCGAGTGACCTTGTGCAATAAGATCTTTGCCTCTGACAGGTGTCACACAATGGACAGAAGTTTGACAAATCAGTCTGTATTTTTTCCCACCATTAGTATTCTGCCAAGTTATTGAGCATCTTGTCCTTGCCAAAATGTCCACCTGGACAGGTGTTGTGGCTTTCCTCAAATAGAATTCTCCGTAGCTCCTTGTTTGCTGGTACGACGACTTGGCAATTGAATCGTCGTCACCAGTAGGGTTCGTCGAACCTGAACTTGGTCTTGTTGCACCTGCCAAACTCCTCGTCTCCTTTGCAAATAGTCTTGGAAGGTACAGGTCTCCTTCAACGAGCAACATGTTAATCTCAGAGATCAAATCTGGTTGCTGACTCACAGCATATGCTTGATGGATTTTCCAAGCCAGAACTTGATGTTTTAGTCGAAATTGGACTCAAGGAGCTCCATCCATCAAATTTGTCGACGACTGTGATTTGACTGCATCTTTAAATCTTTGGACACGTGATGGTCGGTGCGGGAGATGCATCGTCAAAATTCTAGGTAGCACTGCAATTTCTTTCACGCGTGCATGGCCATGGGCATTTCCTTCTCGTTAATTGCATAGTTCAGTTCCGGCCCGTGTAGTTTTCTCAACAAACACCCCCTTGCTATTTGAATTAATACATAATGTTCTGAAACCTAGTTGAAATCCATTGAATTTCTAGCTCAATGCATTCAAGAAGCCACATAAATAATTCAATTCAACTTTCCCTCACATATTGTCTCATTAAGCCATACAAAGTTAGTTCCTACATGTGGAAATCAGGGTGTCTAGACAATACTGACATTAATCTACATAGCTTTTGAAACATAGGCATCACTGATCAACATAAAGCCACACATCATACACAAGATTTTGAACGTGACTTCGTTGAATTCAAGGGTCTCAAATTTCACCAATTTGATCGAATTTGATCATCTAAAAAACTCATACCCAAAAAACCTAATTGAAATCAAGAATTACATATTTCATTAAATGTCAATCGTTGGATTCAAAAGGCAGGGAGGTACGCTAGCGGTTTATCTCCACCACCGTTGTCTGAGAAGAGAACACCTCTGATGGCTTGATCAGACGCGTCAGTGGCCATGACGTCGTCCACCGTTGAATCTACCAATGGTAAGGCTGGCGTCGAGGTTAGATCGTTTCCCAAAGAGTTGAACACTTCTTGTTTGCTATTCCCCCGATTCCACTCGCTGGTTTATTGGGTGGGATCAAGGAGAGGCGTTGACACTTGAGAGTAGTCCTTTACAAATCAATCGTAGTAGCTGCAGAAGCCAAAAGATGTTTGGACTTCCCAAGCATTTCCGGGTTTCGGCCAATCAGCGACTGCCTATACCTTATTCGGGTCCATGGTGATTCATCTGTCGCCAATGATGTGGTCAAGAAACTCAATCAGATGGTGACAAAAGTCACATTTGAAGCGTTCTCCGAAAAAAAATCATCTCTTTGTAAAACTTCGAGAATGCTTAGGAGGTATCCATTGTGCTCCTTGGGGGTCTGGCTGTACTCTAGAATGTCATCAAGACATGCGAAAACGAAATCATCCAGGTACGAGCAAACGATGTTGTTCATTGCCACCTTAAATGTTGTGAGTGCATTTGTGAGTCTAAAGGGTATAGCCATGAATTCAAAGTGCCCTTATCAGGTGCAACAATTTGTCTTCTCGACATACTTATGAGATATACAGATCTGATGATAGCCGATGCGTAGGTCGGTTTTGCTGAAGATTTGGATCCCGCGGAGTTGGTCAAAACGTTTGTCTGCTCACGGAACAGGGTAGTGGTTCTTGATGGTGATTTCATTCAGTGCTCGCTTGCCCATGCACATCCACATCTCTATTGTTTTCATGCTTACAAAAGCACCTTAATGCCTATGATTAAGTAGAGGGTCTGATGAACCCGTCACTGAGCATCTCTTGCAATTGTTATTTGATTTTTGTCAACTCGTGGCCGCTCACCCTGTCGGTCTCCTTCACTGTCGATATGCTACACAGCCTTAGTTATTTCTTATGGTCGATGTTCTGTTGCAAAGGTAGCTCTCATGGTAGTTCATAAGGAAAATCCCCTTTGAACTACTCGATGAGTGTCTCAAAATCCTTTGGTAGAGTTGCGAACTTCTTAGGTGTCAAAGTTGTCAGCGTCGCCTTGTCAATTAGAATTCATTGTGCTTTCCCTGCTTCCATGTTGATCAACCATGCTCAAGCTCCACGTTTCAGGTACCGCTTAGCCACGTTGATGATTTGTAGCTGCTACAACTTCCTCTCCTCCTTCCACCTCTAATTCTTCCCGTAACTACTCTTACATCATAGGTCACTTGACTCAAGGCAGGTGTCATTTTTTCCAAGTGATGCTGAGGTAGGCCGACCGGCTACTCCATTCCACTTATGGATGGTGCCGGTATAGGAAATCTCACCCAAGGATGATTTTGTGGCTGCTCATTGGCAAAGCGCTCTAGAAAATTACATTGTGTAGATTTTTTATTTGAATTCGGATTAGTTCACGCAGTTGACGGATAAGGCTGCACACCAAATCCGGTTCGCGAATCCGAAGCTGGATTCGGATTCGCGAGTCCGAATCCAACGGTGGATCCGGATTCGCGGATCCGAATCCAAGATTCGTGAATCCTTATGGATTCACAAATCCTGGCGAATCCTTTGGTGTGGTCTTAGTCTTGGCACTAGCCAAGAAAATGCATAGGTGCTAAAACAAATGTCGGATGCCTTCTGGTGCAACTCCCGTTCTTGGCAAAAGCGGTGTGGCAGTGCCCCGTTCGCTCCGGAAGCTAAGTTTGCCAGTCAGGTCTGACACCTGATTGGCTCGACGCCAGGCATAGATGACCTGGCTTGTCCCATGGATGCGAGTCAGGTCTTTGCACGCCCATCGAATATCGTGCAAGAGCCTGCGCACTGAATCGCCACTCGCTCATGGAAAACGTGCGAGCGAGTGGCGATTTCCACGTCGCCGATTTCGTGCATGTGTCAGGCTGTTGACCTGGCACATGCACGATTTCCGCAAGTTCGCGCGACTGCCAGCTTCTGGGGTTTTGAAAATTCAGAAGTTGAATTCAGAAGTGTCATTTCTCAACGGTCGGACGTGAGCGGGACCAACTCTTTTTTTTTTCTCCCCACCCCCCCCCCCCCCACCCTCTGTCTTCCAAGATTCGTTGATGGATTCCCAAATCCCTAATTGAGATCCGAACCTGGATCCGGATTCGTGAATCCGGATCCGGATTCGGGATTCTTGAAACAGATTCACAAATCCAAGGATTCGTGTGCAGCCTTATTGACGGATCTGTTATCGTTAGTTGACATTGTTTTCTTCAATCATTCCTAGTTTGGTCTGCAATCCCAGCTTCCAAACCATGCTCTTGCTTAGAAATCTATGAGAAGCTCCTCTATACAATAGTACCGGTACCCTTTTACGACTCTTACAACTCCTTGATTGTCCTCGTATCAGAATCACCGATTGGTTGTCCTCGTACCCCTTTTCGAACCTTGCAATCTCAGGAATCTTGGTCTGCAGTGATGTGAGCCACTCAAATGGGCAATTGGTCGGCGCAGAATTTTTTGACCAGACAGGTCTCCACAAGATATGGACCAGTTTCTTTGAATTCCAATAGAACCGTTGCTTGTGTTGGTTGACAGCTTGAAATTCCATGGGAGATAAGGTTTCTATTGACTGTGAATTTCCCTTGCCAAGATGAGAACTATGGCTTTGGGTCTTCCAGCCATTGTATTCTTGCATTCAGGCATTGTAGTCGGCGTCGTGAATGCAATTAGCTGCTGCAATCATTTGTGCAAGGTTGTGTTGAATGCCAAAAATTGCTTGTCAAATGTCTTGCTTTATGCCATTGTTTTTGCAGAAGCACAAGGTCGTTGGGGGCGATGTCAGTTCCAGTGATGATTTCACAAAAGCGCCGAGTGCTTTTCGCCACAATACACTGCTGAGTTTGTACCGTGCGTTAGAATTCTTGTTCAAGTTTCAAAACTGAGCAAGGATAATGTGTGTGAATTCACTCCATGTTTCCAGTGGCGTGAGAGATTTGTACCACGTTGAAAAAACGTGCCCGAGAGCTAGTACACCTGTGGTTGACGATGTCAGAGCAGTCGCGTGAGCTGTTGATCAAGCTACGCCGGTCTCCTATTGCCACTGGATGGTCTTAAGGTCGGACCGCCAACTAAAAGACATGTCACGCAAAAGTGAGGCTGCAAGGTCCATTCTTGTCGGTATTGACCTCAATGATGGTGAAGTACTCTTCCACACTTGTCGACCACATCCTATCATTTGGAGTTCACAGGATGAATTGGCTCTGGAATTGTTGGTTGGATCTAGGGTTCACTTCATTTTTGTATTTCTCTTGGTGAGCATTTCTTTGTGCGCACAAGACACCCAAAACTCCTGTGTTGCCAGGTTAAGTTGTTGGAGCACATGGGTGTTGAGGCTCTAGTGTCCTGACAACTGACGGTATAGGTCTTTGTTGATTTGCGTTTGTCAGCCAGTGCCTCCCATCATGCTAGATGTCGTCCCAACAGGCAGTGCTAGAGGCAAAGGGTTCGTCGAGCCCGAGTGGGCTGTCACTGGTTTGGCCATTGTGTTTGACAGTATTGTGCCATTCACCGTCAAGGCTGCCAATGTTGTCTGGTATGCCTGGAGTGCGTGATTTCTCACACACAGCTGATCCTCCATCGTTGGAGTACTCACCAGGGATCACTCCTCGTCACCGATTGCACTCGCTCTGTTCACCGTTGTTGTCACAAGGTCTGTGATCTTCTCAATAGTGGAGATTTGCTGAAGACTCGTGTAAAGTTGTCGCCAGGTAGTTAATGTGTTTCTTGCCCCTCCGGTTCCCCTGCACTCTGATACCAAGTGTAACACCAAATGAAACGTAGGTGGTTTACAGGGATGAGGTATGGGAAAAAAATCGGTCCACAGATTTGGGACAGATGGATACTATTTTTTAAGTAATAAGTGTACTTTGATGACAAGTCTCGGATGAGTTTATCACAAAAACACAATACCAAGAATGAGAATGAGGTATATGTTGAGTCTTCGGTGTTGGAGCTGAGAAACGCATGCAAGGTCGTACCATGAGTGGCTGCTTTGAGAAACTCTGCCAAGAAGTTAGGGGGCTTACAGAACATCAAGACGCGTCCTTTTCAAAGTCTAGCACTGTCAAGAAGTCAACCAAACACTATTGAAATACTGATACATTTTGCAATACTTATGTTGACCTTTTTTTACGATGGTGAAAGTTGTTAGAAGCTCGTGTAAAGGAACATCGGAGTTCGGGGAATGTTGTTAAAATGTCCTTGGCCAAATGACGTAAAACTCCAGAGGTCAGCATGCGGTGGGCCATGAATGAAATGACAGAAATGCCCACTCGTGGATTTTAGGGACTCGTATCACATTTGATACATAACAAGGAGGGCCAAACTGGCCCTGACCCTACATGCCTCCCTGCTTATCATGAGCCGTCCCGGTTCATGAAAAACAAGGAGTGCATGATAGTGGAGCACTAAAACTGTGAAATAGATTCAATAATTTCCAAGACGTGAACGATTGCATCAATGTCTTATCTTGAGTTGCACCCTGTAGCTCAGCATGGCCAGTGACCTTCCTCCTCCAGGACGTAGTTTCCATGCAACGACCATGTTAGGTGTCCCGAACCTCCAATAGTATCTGTCCATGAATGTTTCCCTATAGGAACGTTGTTCACCCATTGTGTTGACGTAGTGACACCTGCCACAGGCATATTTGTGCGAGCTTCTAGCTCACTGTAATACTCATTGCCAACCCCAGTCAGCAAACGAGAGTCAAACTCCCATGAGTAAGCTCAGGTTCATAACCAGTGCAATGAACAAGATACTCCCCAACAACCTACAATTGGAGTGTACGCTATTGCTCCCAGCGTAGGAATGGAAGCATTGATCATCTGCGGAAAGGATTATTTCTGGAAATTAAAGTTTTACCTATTCCCTTTATGGAGCTAGTAGACTCACATGAATAACTTCATGTACCATCATAATGCGTGTAGTGATAAGAAACAACCCATTCCATTTTTATAGGCATTTTTGCACTCTAGGCGCCATTGGCCAAAGGTTTTTGGTACTAGGAAACACCTTGTCACTGATTTCAAACAAGATCTTGTGGTGAGATTTGTCGTCATATGCATTTTAACGTTGCCGAGCTTCGTGAAGGTGACTCTTCACCTCTTATAAGAAGAATTCTATAAGGTTGGAAAATGCGCAAGTAGAAGGAATCTGTCCCTCTTTGCTACCACTCTTCACCAATGAAGAGGTCACAGGATACCAACCATTGTTTAACAAGAATGGTTGTGAACTGCCTGGACTTGTCCATGAAGTTGATATCTTTGTAAAATCTGTTGATGCTAGGAATTTGTCCTAGTCATCCATGGTGGGGTCCATGTTAATTCAGAGCATGTTCTCCAAATTGTGATTCATGGGCTCAATTACTTCGTTGATTTGAAGATGGAATGCCATCAAGATACCATACTCACTTCCAAAATGACTCATCCATGTTTTACCATGCCTTCCTTTGAAACAAAATTCAGTCTTTTTCAGAGATAATTTGCAATGGAAAAGAGAGGTACTTCACACCATAGAAAAGGGACAGATGAACTCATTTGCATTCAAATTTTTTGTTGTAGAAATGGATTGTTTTGTTGTTTTCAGAAGATCCACAGGAACCGAGATTAGATCGTGGCCATGGGTCGTGTCTGACGGAATAGTGATGTAGTCAATGTAGACACACTTCCATGGAGTTCCTAGAATGGAGATTAAATGGAGGATTCTATCAGGTTCTTTTGTTACTAGCCTTGTTTGACGACATGGGCCGCATGCCATGTAATGATTTTGTGCGTCCATAATCCATCCGAGCCACGAGAAGTTGTGTGAGCATTTTTTTTTTCTTTTGTAGTCTCATATATCCTGACACTGGCAGGACGTGGAACTCATAAATCATCTCTGGTAAAAGATCTCTCGCATTTGGCATGACATCTCCCCCTGCTGGAAACTTCCTGCAGATTTCATCAATTCATGCTTGTCCAGATTTTGACATTCTTCAAACCGATAGTCCACAGGGTATCCACACGGTTTAAACCATGTCCAAAATTCTGTTGTAGTGGATTGCCGCAAAGGTACATAAGGATCTGGTGCCTTTGTTGCCATATGCATAAAGGCCATAAACCATTTACCAGTCTCAGGAGTTTCTTTCATCTTTATAGGTTGTCGGATGACTTGATTGGCCACGTTGATGTACCCTTGCTGGTACTCCCATGTAAATGAGAATCGGCTTAGGTATTCTATCCAACGCATGTGTTTTCTTGACAAGTTCAGTTCCATTTGGAAAAGGCCCATGGGTTATGATTTTTCATGCTTAGAATGCCCCCCTCTATAACCTCATGGTAACAAAGCCCTGTCAGGAAGCCGTGTACTATGAAGAAGCGTTCTTCTCACATTTCAACTGGAATGAGATTTTGTCTCTCACACATGACTGGGTGTCCGTTTTGCATAAGGACTGCACCAAGTCCTACCATCAATGCATCACACTGCATCTAGCACAGTTACGATGGATCTGGAAGAGACTATGACGTGAATTGTAGATAGAATTGCTTTTACTCTTGGAGCATTTTTCTTCCATTCAGATTCCTGTTCTCATAACAAGCCTGTAAGCCAGAACAAGACTCGCCAGTCCACGAACGGTTTGGGACTCGCGAGTCTGAATCCCGGCATCGGCCTTGGCTAGGAATTTTGGCATTGTGGCGCAGCCAAAAGAGATGCCTTTGGTCTCAGCTTCATGCAAGAAGCAGATCGACCCATCAACAATGTCGTGTTGAAATGGTGTGCCCCTTGCCATGAGTGCCGTTGATCGTACTCCCTGGTTCGACCACAGGTGAGTGGTCGAAAACCTGATCTGACTTTAGATTTGGATTCCTTGGATTTTTTCATGCAAGATCGAGCTTTGAATCGCTCGATTTGAGTGAGTATTCAGAAAGTTAGCCTAGCCCGAAAAACGGGTGTTGGGTGGGTGGAATCTGGTACCCGCCATGGGTGGCGGGATATTCCACCACCAGTGATCCTAGTTCGTCTCCATTGGGCTCCAAAGGCACATGGGCCATGAAGGAATGAATGTGGATGGTCCCCTGGACCAAGGCATGCCCCTCCCCACGTTGGGATGACAGGAAGGGCGCTTCGACAGGCCACCGTCGAAGCGCCTCCCGTCGCTCCCGTTCGTGGGCATGGTGGGCGGCTCGGCTCCACCAAGGGTTACTTTGACGGCCGTAGCAGGGGCTCTACTGCTCCAATTTGGGCGTGCTTGGATGCGTTGGAAAGCTAAGACCACAGGCTATAAGAATCTGATGTAATCTCACTATGCTAAGTAACAAAAACGTGTTTCGATTCAGATATACTGAATGCGACGTGTTCTGCCCACTCCTATCCGTGATCCTTGTGCTCCACACTCTTCACCATTGGTGTCCATTGGCTGCCCAAACCTTGGTAGCGTGACCACTGAGAGCTAGGCATCCTTGAGGATGTCTCCACACCCACTAGAGCCAACAAAGGGTTATGGGCCCACGTGCCTAGACGGACCCTAGCTCTTCAAGCTTCACGCTACCGCCGCGCGCCATGGCAACGACCGAGCAAGAGAGCATCGGCGCTGTCTCCAAGTTCGACGGGAACAGCTTCCCCTTGTGGAGGTGGCAATTTGAGTTCTACCTCGATGACAAGGGCCTGCTTCAGCTGGTCAACGGTGAAGAGACCGCGCCTCCGGATACCGCAACGCCGGAGGAAGTGGACAAGTACAAGAAGCGCAACAAGAAGGCGCTTGCATTGTTGGTGTTAGCGCTTGCTCTGCCGCAGCGCGTACTGATTCAAGGATGCACGGAGGCCACGGAGGCCTGGAAGAAACTCTGCACCATCTACCAGTCCACCAACCTTGCTAACCAGCTCTTCGTCTTCAAGAGGCTCGTCACCCTCCGAGCCAACGAAGGCGACGACATCATGGAGATCCTACAGCAGATTGAGTCCCTTACTGCCGAGTGCGTAGCCACCGGATGGAAGGTCGACCCTCAGCTGCAAGCCATGATCCTCCTTCTGGCCTTGCCGGACAGTTGGAGTCCCATGATCACCGTCGTAGGCGGCTGGTCCGCCGACGAGCTGAAGTACCCGAAGGTGGCTGAGTACGTTCGCAACGAATGGATGAGGCGTGGTGGGAGAGAAAGCGGGGCAACGTCAAGTTCCGCCTATGCCGTCCGTCCTCAAGGTGGAGGGGGAGGCAAGAAGGGGAAGGGTGCTAACCAGGGCACCAAGAGAGGTGACAACAAGGGGGAGTGCTACAACTGTGGCAAACAGGGCCACTATGCACGCAACTGCCCCAACAAGAAGTCGGACCAGCCTGGGAAGGGCGGGAAGAAGGACACCCAAGCCATGATGGCCAGGGAGTCTACCGACTTGACAGATCCGGAAGTCACTGTGATCGACTCCGGATCAGGCCGCCACACACAATGCAACCGGGCGGCATTCGTCACCTATGGCGCCACCGAGCGGCGCATGACAGTGGCCAACGGCAAAACAGAGTTGGCCGCGGGCGAAGGCAATGTTCGCATTGAGTCGGTGGTGAACGGGAAAGTCATTCCATGCACCATTTACGACGTGCTCCACATGCCCAACTTTGGGGCAAATCTGCTGTCAGTGAGCCGCCTTACCGACAAGGGGCTCGAGGTGCTCTTCAACAAGAAGGAGGCCATCATCCGGAAGGAGGGAGATGGCGAGGTGATTGCGCGTGGCAAGAGGGAGGAGGACCTCTACCTTCTTCGCACCAAGGTCCTTGCCGATGCGGTAAGGACTGACGCCGTCAACCTCGTGACGAAGGATGAAGGAAATCTGGACCTGTGGCACTGTCGCCTATGTCACATCGCTCCCTCAACTGTGAGGGACATGGTAAAGAAGGAAGTGATGCGGGGCCTTGAGGTCAAGGGCCTGGATGCAGCCAAGAATGCCATGTGTGAGCCATGCGTGGTGGGCAAGGCGACACGGCAGCCGTTTGATGGCAAAGGGACGCGTGCATCAACGAAATTGGAGGTGGTGCACACGGATGTGTGTGGACCGTTCGAGTCCTCCATTGGTGGGGCTCGCTACTTCGTCACCTTCATCGACAACCACAGCCGCAAGCTCTACCTCTACATCATCAAGAGGAAGAGTGATGTCCTGACTTGTATGCAGGAGTTTGTGGCGGTAGTGGAGCGGCAAACAGGCTTGAAGGTGAAGGCGTTCCGGAGCGACAACGGCGGCGAGTATGAGGGCTGCTCGGCATGGATGAAGAGCAAGGGGATCGCGTGGCAGAAAACTACGCCACACTCTCCGCAGCAGAACGGCATCGCCGAGAGGGCGAACCGCACTATCCTCAACATGGTCCGGTCCATGTTGAGCGATGCCGGCCTCGCGCAGCGGTACTGGGGCGAGGCGGCACGGACAGCGGCGTACATCATGAACCTGACGCCGACGAAGCCGCTAAAGGACGCGGAGTCTACGGTGTGGAAGACGCCACAAGAAGTGTGGAGCGGGAGGAAGCCAACTGTGGCACACCTCCGCACTTTTGGTTGTGTTGCACATGCTGTTGTGCAGGCACGGGAGGGGCGGGGCAAGCTGGACCCGCGGACTCGCCGGTGCATCTTTGTCGGGTACGAGAGCAGGAGCAAGGCGTACCGGCTCTTCGACCCGCGGAGGCAGCAGATCGTGAAGAGTCACGACGTCACGTTTGACGAGGAGAGTCGTTGGACGGACAAGGACTCGGGTCTCTCCAAGCGTGGGGAGTGGCTGCCACTCCTCGAGGGGGAGACGCCGGAGGACGCAAAAGAGGGTGACGTCCAAGCGGCTCCAACCGACGACAACCATCCGGGGGATGGGGGAGCGGCTGATTTGCATTCAGCCGAGTCGGACGATGAGTCCGAAGCGCCGGCAGCAGTGGAGCTGAACGAGGAGGCTCGGAGTGAGACCCCATCTCCACAGTCCCCAAGAGAGGGGGAGCAGGTCAGCGGTGCAAGTGGCGCCGTGAGAGGGCAGCAGCAGCAGCAGCAGCAGCAGCCTCAACAGCAGCAACCCCGGAGAAGCGGACGCACAAGAAGGACGGCAAAACGGTACGATGCCACGCAGGGCACCTGGACTGGGTTTGCTCGAGCGTTCTTTGCGCAAGAGGAGCCCGAGACCGTCAAGGAGGCGTTGCAGCAGAAGGATGGGGCTGAGTGGGAGGGAGCCATAAAATCTGAGCTTGCCTCCCACGAAGAGAACGGTACTTGGCAGCTGATTGACAGACCGGAGGGTGCGAAAATCATCAGCTCCAAGTGGATCTTCAAGAAGAAGCTCACGAAGGAGGGGAAGGTGGAGCGGTACAAGGCGCGGCTGGTGGCGAAGGGGTACGCCCAGCGAAAAGGTGAACACTACGATGAAACCTTTGCGTCGGTGGCGAAGTTCGCCTCCCTCGTTCCATCCTCTTAGTGGCGGCGGCGCGTGACTACGAAGTCCACCAAATGGACGTGAAAACCGCTTTCCTCAACGGCGACCTGGACAAGGAGGTCTACATGGAGGTGCCGGAGGGGGTGGACGCGCCGCCGGGGAAGGTGTGCCGGCTTCGCAAGGCGCTCTACGGACTGAAGCAAGCGCCACTCATGTGGTACCTGAAAATGGACGGCTTCATGGCCGAGCTTGGCTTCAAGCGCTGCGAGGCGGATCACAGCGTGTACGTGCAAAAGGAGCCAGGGTTGCACCAGATTGTGGTCCTCTACGTGGATGACCTCATCCTCGTGTCATCGGACATGGAGGAGTTGGTGAACCTGAAGCGGCAGCTGGGCGGTCGGTTCAAAATGACCGACATGGGCGAGCTCGAGTACTACCTCGGCGTCGCCATCAAGAGGGACCGCAAAGCACGCACGCTNGCGAGGCGGATCACAGCGTGTACGTGCGAAAGCAGCCGGGGTTGCACCAGATTGTGGTCCTCTACGTGGATGACCTCATCCTCGTGTCATCGGACATGGAGGAGTTGGTGAACCTGAAGCGGCAGCTGGGCGGTCGGTTCAAAATGACCGATATGGGTGAGCTCGAGTACTACCTCGGCGTCGCCATCAAGAGGGACCGCAAAGCACTCACGCTCGAGATGGGGCAGGCAAAGTACGTGCAAGAGGTGCTCCGCCGCTACAACATGGAGGAGTGCAACCCCATCGGCACACCCATGACCACCACATGTGAGTTGAGCTCGAGCATGGGCCCGAGCACGGACGAGGAGAAGGAGGAGATGGCAGGTGTGCCATACCAGTCCGCAGTGGGGAGCATCATGTACGCCATGGTGGCAACGCGGCCCGACCTGGCCTTTGCGGAGGGCCAAGTGAGCCGCTACGTTGCTGACCCCGGGCCGTTGCATTGGCAACTGGTGAAGCGGATCCTCCGCTATCTCAAGGCGACAAAACAGTCGCGGCTAGTGTTTGGAGGGGGAGCGCGTGATGACTCCCTTGAGTTGGTCGGCTACTCGGATGCCGACTGGGCTGGTGATGTGGATGACAGAAAATCAACGTCGGGGTACGTGTTTGTGCTTGGTGGTGCAGCAGTTTCATGGGCAAGCAGGAAGCAGGACTGCGTGGCGCTGTCCAGCACCGAAGCGGAGTACATCGCGCTCGCGGAAGCCGCAAAGGAGGCGGTGTGGCTGCGTCGNTTTGGAGGGGGAGCGCGTGATGACTCCCTCGAGTTGGTCGGCTACTCCGATGCCGACTGGGCTGGTGATGTGGATGACAGAAAATCAACGTCGGGGTATGTGTTTGTGCTTGGTGGTACAGCAGTTTCATGGGCAAGTAGGAAGCAGGACTGCGTGGCGCTGTCCAGCACCGAAGCGGAGTACATCGCGCTCGCGGAAGCCGCAAAGGAGGCGGTGTGGCTGCGTTGGCTGTTAAAGGAGATCGGCGTGGCCCAAAGGAAGCCGACGGTGCTCAACGTTGACAACATGAGTGCCATCAGCCTGACCCAGAACCCGGTGCTGCACAGGAGGACCAAGCACATCGAAATCCGGCATCACTACGCGCGGGACTTGGTGGCGAAGGGAGATGCGGCTATTGTGCATTGTGGCACTAAGCGCATGCTCGCCGATGCCATGACCAAGGCACAGCCCAAGGACAGGCACAACACAAGCTGCATGGAGCTTGGTCTGTGCTGTGAAGTTTAAAATGCTACAGGTTCCAAGGACAGGGCATCAAGGCTGCGGTACAAGGGGGAGATTGTTGACATGGTGTGCCCCTTGCCATGAGTGCCGTTGATCGTACTCCCTGGTTCGACCACTGAGGAGTGGTCGAACACCTGATCTGACTTGAGATTTGGATGCCTTGGATTTTTCCATGCAAGATCGAGCTTTGAATCGCTCGATTTGAGTGAGTATTCAGAAAGTTAGCCTAGCCCGAAAAACGGGTGTTGGGTGGGTGGAATCTGGTACCCGCCATGGGTGGCGGGATATTCCACCACCAGTGATCCTAGTTCGTCTCCATTGGGCTCCAAAGGCACATGGGCCATGAAGGAATGAATGTGGATGGTCCCCTGGACCAAGGCATGCCCCTCCCCACATTGGGATGACAGGAAGGGCGCTTCGACAGGCCACCGTCGAAGCGCCTCCCGTCGCTCCCGTTCGTGGGCATGGTGGGCGGCTCGGCTCCACCAAGGGTTACTTTGACGGCCGTAGCAGGGGCTCTACTGCTCCGATTTGGGCGTGCTTGGATGCGTTGGAAAGCTAAGATCACAGGCTATAAGAATCTGATGTAATCTCACTATGCTAAGTAACAAAAACGTGTTTTGATTCAGATCTACTGAATGCGACGTGTTCTGCCCACTCCTATCCGTGATCCTTGTGCTCCACACTCTTCACCATTGGTGTCCATTGGCTGCCCAAACCTTGGTAGCGTGACCACTGAGAGCTAGGCATCCTTGAGGGTGTCTCCACACCCACTAGAGCCAACATGTCGGTGTGCAGTAGGAGTGACCTCCGCAAGCGCTATTCCTCTGTCATCTGGGGGTTTTTGGAGGTCTGCATGATGCGTGGAGAGCTGCGATCATGGTACCCCTGCTGACTGCCCTGGCTTCGAAGGTTTGCATGCGGCCACGGTGGACAAGTGGAATGTGGCAGACTGATGGCCTGCGGCACAGAGGTGGCACATTGCAGACATGAAGCATGCGGCAGACAGGCGGCACATGGCAGGATGGTAGCACGATGCAGAATCGTGGCATGTGGCAGAATGGTGGCATGTGGCAGAATGGTGGCATGTGGCAGAATGGTGGCATGTGGCAGAATGGTGGCGGGCAGCGGAATGGTGACACACAGTAGAAAAGCGGCATGCGGCAGAACAGTTGCATGAGATTGGTAAGTGGTATGCACTACGAAATTGCATGGGGTAGACAGGTGCCCCACCTCCTCCATAGACAGGTGCGCAACCCCTCTCCATAGATTTCATTGCATTGCATTTCATTGCATACATCTCCCTATCACTTCCCTCCCTTAACTTCTGTGATTTTATATGAATTTCTCTGTTTTGAATTAAATTTCTTCGCATTGCTCTTCTTTGCATAAGTTTCTTTGCATTGCTTTGCATTGATGTGCTTTGTAGTGCTGTGATTTCCATTGCTTGATCTTGTTGTGCTTTGCATCACAGATATTTGCATTGCCATGCTTTGCATCGCTGTGCTGTGCATTGCTGCTCTTTGCAGTGCTGTGCTTTGAATTGTTATGCTTTGAAGTTTTCTTGCTTTGCATTGATATGTCTTGCCTTCCTCTGCTTTGAATATCTTTCCTTTGCAGGGCTATACTTTGCATTCATGTGCTTGGCATTGCTGTTCTTTGCATTGCTGTGCTTTGCATTGATGTTCTTTGCCTTCCTGTGCATTGCATTGTTGCACTTTGCATTACTGTGTTTTGCATTTTTGTGCTTTGTAGTGCTATGATTTGCATTGCTTTCCAGTTTTGTGCTTTGAATTGTTGTGCTTTGCGTTGCTTTGATTTTCATTTGTGTGTTTTTCACTCTTGTGCTTTGTATTTCTGTGCTTTACATTGATTTGTTTATCTTTCTATCACGGTGCTTTGCATTGCTTTGATTTACATCATTGTGATTTGCAGTGCTATGGTTTGCATTGCTTTGCATCACTGTGCATTGAATTGTTGTGCTTTGCACTGCTGTGATTTGAATTTCTTTTACTTACATTGTTGTGCTGTACATTTCTGTGCTTTGCAGTGCTGTGTTCTTTATTGCTCTGCGTTTTTGTTCTTTGAATTCTTGTGCACTGCATTGCTGATCTTTGCCTTGTTGTGCTTTGCATTTCTGTGCTTTGCATTGCTGGGTGTTGCCTTGATTTTACTTGCTTTTAATTCCTTTGATTTGCTTTTCTTTTCCTTGCTTTGCATTGTTGTGCGTTGCTATGCTTTGAAATGCCGTGCTTTGCATTGCTGTGCATTTTTGCGCTTTTCATTTATGTACTCTACATTGCTGTTTTTTTCATTTCTGTGCTTTGTATTGCTGTACTTTGCCTTGCTTTGAATTCCTGTGCTATCCATTGCAGTGTTGTGCTGTGTAATTTACAGCCTCACTTTCAATAACAACACGGTCAATGATAGCCTTGTGGATAATTCTCTTAGTACAGAAGGATGAAATCATCAAGAAGGAGGGCCACATCTGCTGCATGGGACACGTACTTAAGCTTATGATGAATGATTTAAGCTTATGGTGAATGACGTAAGCTTATGGTGAATGACTTAAGCTTATGGTGAATGACTTAAGCTTATGGTGAATGACTTAAGCTCATGATGAATGACTTAAGCTTATGGTCAATGACTTAAGCTCATGATGAATGACTTAAGCTTATGTTGAATGACTTAAGCTGATGGTGAATGACTTGAGCTTATGGTGAATGACTTAAGCTTATGGTGAATGACTTAAGCTTATGGTGAATGACTTAAGCTGATGGTGAATGACTTGAGCTTATGGTGAATGACTTAAGCTTATGGTGAATGACTTCAGCTTATGGTGAATGACTTGAGCTTATGGTGAATGACTCAAGCTTATGGTGAATGACTTAAGCTTATGGTGAATGACTTAAGCTTATGGTGAATGACTTGAGCTTATGGTGAATGACTTAAGCTTATGGTGAATGACTTAAGCTTATGGTGAATGACCTAAGCTTATGGGGAATGACTTAAGCTTATGGTGAATGACTTAAGCTTATGGTGAATGACTTAAGCTTATGGTGAATGACTTAAGCTTATGGTGAATGACATAAGCTTATGGTGAATGACTTAAGCTTATGGTGAATGACTTAAGCTTATGGTGAATGACTTAAGCTTATTGTGAATGACTTAAGCTTATGGTGAATGACTCAAGCTTATGGTGAATGACTTAAGCTTATGGTGAATGACTTAAGCTTATGGTGAATGACTTAAGCTTATGGTGAACGACTTAAGATTATGGTGAATGACTTAAGCTTATGGTGAATGACTTAAGCTTATGGTGAATGACTCAATCTTATGGTGAATGACTTGAGCTTATGGTGAATGACTTAAGCTTATTGTGAATGACTTAAGCTTATGGTGAATGACTTAAGCTTATGGTGAATGACTTAAGCTTATGGTGAATGACATAAGCTTATGGTGAATGACTTAAGCTTATGGTGAATGACTTAAGCTTATGGTGAATGACTTAAGCTTATGGTGAATGACTTAAGCTTATGGGGATATGGTGGAAGAGAACCTCCAACCTACATCCTTATTTGTGAAATTTTCTGCACATTTGGTGAACCGTACAATGTCTCTGCTTAACGTGTGCAATGCTCGTGATGTGCAGTACATTTCCCTCCATGTTGACACACCCACCCGTTGGAATTCGANCGTGAATGACTTAAGCTTATGGTAAATGACTTAAGCTTATGGTGAATGACTTAAGCTTATGGTGAATGACTTAAGCTTATGGTGAATGACTTAAGCTTATGGTGAATGACTTAAGCTTATGGTGAATGACTTAAGCTTGTGGTGAATCACTTAAGCTTATGGTGAATGACTTAAGCTTATGGTGATTGACTTAAGCTTATGGTGAATGACTTGAGCTTATGGTGAATGACTCAAGCTTATGGTGAATGACTTAAGCTTATGGTGAATGACTTAAGCTTATGGTGAATGACTTAAGCTTATGGTGAATGACTTAAGCTTATGGTGAATGACTCAAGCTTATGGTGAATGACTTAAGCTTATGGGGATATGGTGGAAGAGAACCTCCAACCTACATCCTTATTTGTGAAATTTTCTGCACATTTGGTGAACCGTACAATGTCTCTGCTTAACGTGTGCAATGCTCGTGATGTGCAGTACATTTCCCTCCATGTTGACACACCCACCCGTTGGAATTCGACACTTGACACGTGTGAGCGTTTTTTGAGAATCAAGGACTTTCTTGATGGATGGATGCAGTTTAAGGAGCTAACACTGAAACCAAGTGGCCAGGGTTGGAATCTCCTCGGCCTTTTCATCAAGATCTTGAAACCCTTCTATGGGTACACTGTTGATGTCTCTGGTAGTAACTACCCAGCTCTTTCATGCATCCTTCCCTTCTGTAGCCAGATCTTTTAGAAGTTGCACTATTGGTTTGTGAAGGCCACAAGTGCTATGAAAAATCAGACCGAGAACAAGGTACCTCTGGACCCAACTGAGAAACTGTTGGTGGTTGTGTAAGTCAGCCTTGTGAATGCTTGTAAGAAGGTGAGGAAAACAACACAGTGTCTACTCTTGTAGGTTATTGAAATCCCTTGTCTCTCTAAAGTTACTATTTCCCATTGCAATGATGTTCGTATGTGCAGGTGGAGAAGTGTGTGAAGAAGTGCACAATGAGGCACCTGCCTCATTGTGTATGCATCAACGAGGAACGTGCCTCATTGGGTATGCATCATCAAGCTTGCATGGCATATTTTATGAGGGCATATTTCATGAATAAGACATTGTATCCCTTGCAGATTACATGCACGACACATTGCATGCATAGAATTTTGCATTCATTACAGATTTTGTTCATGGCACGTTGCATGCATGGCAGATTGCATTCGTGGAAAGTTGCATGCATGGAAGATTGCATTCATAGCAGGCTATATGCATTTCTTGTTGCATCCAATGAAGAACTGCATGAACGCAGTACACCACATGCATGCATGCATACAAAGCAAGCTTGCTTCAGTACGTGAAGGTGTGATTGTTTGTGTGTATGTTCCGCTATATGCCCAACATTCACAAGCACGTCGGCATCAAGTTCCCTGTGGAGTTGGAAGCAAAGGTGGTGGAGTATCTGTGCCTGTAGTTTTACAGGGTCCAAGCAAGGTGCTAGGCAGAATAAGAAGCAGCAGAGGTAGCAGTAGTAGCCATTCAATCACAGACACAGGGATTGCAGCTGAGTGGGCCGGCCCCAGCAGCTAAGCGTGCACTAAGGACA
>SZWC01009558.1:47663-64860 GCA_023375785.1 Penium margaritaceum
CATACAAAGCAAGCTTGCTTCAGTACGTGAAGGTGTGATTGTTTGTGTGTATGTTCCGCTATATGCCCAACATTCACAAGCACGTCGGCATCAAGTTCCCTGTGGAGTTGGAAGCAAAGGTGGTGGAGTATCTGTGCCTGTAGTTTTACAGGGTCCAAGCAAGGTGCTAGGCAGAATAAGAAGCAGCAGAGGTAGCAGTAGTAGCCATTCAATCACAGACACAGGGATTGCAGCTGAGTGGGCCGGCCCCAGCAGCTAAGCGTGCACTAAGGACACAAAAGAAGAGGAAATTCATGAGGGAGGCTGCAATTGCCGACACCATGGACGACCTTGTTGAGGAAACTGAAGAGGAGAACACTACTGTGGCTCTAGCCTAAATTGAGCAAGAGGTCAACATGTGCAAAAAGAATGCATGAGATGGACGCCGGGTCAATGTGATGAAGTTCTACAAGGAGAAATCCGAGCACTGTCCAACATTTGTACTACTTGTGCTGGATGTATTGAGGATTCCTGCAACCAGCATGTCATCCGAGAGAATGTTATCTCTTGGTGCCTGGGTAGTGAAGGACTTCCTTCACTCAGTAAAGCAGATCACTGTGCAATACCTCAAATATCTCAAGTCATGGATTAATTATCATGCCTTCAAATATTTCCCCGTGCACCCATCATGACATGTTGCAGCTGTAGATGGTGGAGATCAAGAACAAGGAGAAAACAGATAAGTACGCTGCTAAGACAGCAGCCAAGGCACAATCAACAGGTTTTCTTCTGGCTATTTTTTCACCTCAGACGAAAAAGATGATGAGAGGAGGGACAAAGGAGGGGGTGGAGATCATGTCTCATCTGAAAGCTTAAAGGGTATTGATACTAATGTAAATGCTACTGTCGAGGCTGATGCACCGGATGAATTTGATGTGCAGACATATTTCAGTATAGATGGAGGATTTGACAATGACGTGCATGTGGAAGTGTCAGATACATCCCATTCTTATGACTCTTTTTCATGTTTTTAACTTCCAAATACTTGCATAACCTTCATGCTTTCCCACGAGTTGCATTTCCTTGCATATTTTTTAGAATTGATCAACTACCCTACTGATCTTGATATTCATTTTTTTTTGGGTGTTTCTGGCTCAACAATCTTTTTTTCATCAAATCTAATAGGTACCACCTAAACAATTACTTTTCTGACTCAAGTACACAGATTTCGTCGAAAGCCTAAAAATCTCCGGAAAAAATATCGAAGTGATCTCACCTCCGGTCACATCTCCAGGTCTTGACGCGGAAATGATGTTTCCGTGTCACATTTGTCAGTCTGACACCGCGTACCGCGTCAAGCAACCCACGTCAGACTGACGCGGTCTAAAAAACCAGTCATCGGCAGTGGTCGAGACCGTTCATCGTCGATTTTAAGGATCATGCTTTTTCGTTCAACGAATTCCAAGGCACCACCTAAATAATTATCAACTCGAATACAAAGATTCCAAGTTGTACTCTATTTGCGCTTTTCATTCGTCGTACATGTGTCCAAGTTGTGCTCTAGTTGAGCCAAAGCTTTGCTCGAGTTGCACTGAAGTTGCGCTCTACTTCCACTTTAGTTGCACCCTAGTTGTGCCCTTGTTGCATCCTAGTTGTGCTCTAGTTGCACCCTTAGCAACACCAAAGTTGTATTCTAGTTGTACCCTCATTGATCCCTAGTTACACCCCATTTACATCTTATTTGTGCCTTACTTGTGTCCTGATTGCACCGTAGTTTTGTCCCAGTTGCACCCTAATTGTGCATTAGTTGTGCCTAGGTACGTCCATGTTGCACCCTCGTTGCACCTAAGCTACACCCAAGGTGTGCCCTGGTTACAGTCTAGTTGCACCCTAGCTTCCCCCTAGTTGTGACATAGTTGTGCCCTGGTTGTATCTTACTTACACCCTACTTACGCCCTAGTTATCTCCCAGTTTTTCCCTTGTTGCTTCCAAGTTACACCCTAGTTACACCCTAGTTGCATCCTCATTACATCCTAGTTGCATCATGGGTGCACCCTGGCTCCACCCTGATTGTGCCCTTTTTGCACCCTAATTGCGCCCTAGTTGCATACTAGTTGGTCATAGTTGTTCCCTAGTTGCACGCTTATTACGCCCCAGTTGTGCCTTAGATGCGACCTACTTGCACCATACTTGCTACCTACTTGTACCCTTCTTCTCACCTACTTGCTTCTTAATTGCACCCTTGTTCCGCATTTTTTATGCCTTTCCTGGGATCTAGTTGCATTTAGGTTACGCCATACTTGTGCCCCACGTGCACCTCAGTTTTTTCCAAGTTTTTCCCTAGTTGTGCCCTTGCTGCGTCATGCTTGTACCTTGGTGGTGGCCTAGTTGCACCCAAGTTGCATCCTAGTTCCACCAAACTCATGCCCTTGTTGCGTACTTGTTGTACCCAAGATACATCCTAGTTGCTTCCTGGTTGCATCCTAGTTATGCCATAGTTTAGCCCTTGTTTTTCTCTAGTTGCACACTAGATAGGTCCTATTTGCATCGTAGTTTCACCATAGCTGTACCCTACTTGCACCCTACGTATTTGTAGTTATGAAAAAGTTGCATCTTCGTTGCAACCTTGTTGCATCCTCATTTCCCACTAATTGTTCCATTTTTGCATCATATTTGTGCCATAGTTGAACCGTATATGCACCCTGGTTTCTCCCTAGCTGCGTCCTATTCATGTCCTAGCTACACCCTAGTTGCGCCCAAAGTCAGTCCTAGTTAAGTCCTAGTTGGAGCCTACCTATGCCCTAGTGGCACCGTAGATGTGTCCTAGATGTGCCCTATTTGCTCCATAATTAGAGCCAAGTTGTGCCCCTATTGCACCCTTGTTATTCATTTTTAGACACTAGTTGCACCCTTGTTTTTTCCTTTTTGCGCCCTAGTTTCACCCTAGTTGCTCCCTAGTTGCATCCTAGTTCTGCCTTGGTTGCACCCTCGTTGCACCCTAGTTTCACCCATGTTGTACCTTCTTTGCTTCTTGCTTCTTGATTCATCCTAGTTGCACCCCAGTTACAGCCTAGTTGCACCCTAGTTGCACCTTAGTTGCCCCGTTTCTTCTCCCTACTTGTGTACTATGTGGATCTTTGTTGTACCGTGGTTGTGTACTAGTTGTGCCATTGTTGCATTCTAGTTGTATCCTACTTGTGCACTACTTGCTCCCTAGTTGAACCCTAGTTGCGCTCTGGTTGTGGTCTAGTTGCACCCTATGTATGTCCTAGTTACACCCTAGTTGCACCTCAGTTATGCCCTAATTGGGCCCTAGTTGTGCCTAGTTACATCCTACTTGCGACCTACTTGTACCCTACTTAAACTCTTATCATGCCCAAGTCATGCCCTAGTTGTACACTAGTTGCACCTTAGTTGGTCCCTAGTTCTAGCCTAGTTGCATACTGATTTTGACTTAGCTGTGTCCTAGTAATGTCCAGGTTGTGCCCTAGTTGCACCTTAGTTCATCCGAGTAGTGCCCTGGTTACACCCTAGCCATGTTAAGCTTATGCCCATGGTGCGTCCAAGTTGTGCCCTTGTTGTGCGCTACTTGCGCCAAAGTTGCACCTTACTGGAGCCTTAGTTGCGTCTTGATTGTGCCCTCCTTGCGTCTTGGTTGCATCTTAGTTTCCCCCTACTTGTGCCCTACTTGCTCCCTACTTGCACCCTAGTTGCGCCCAAGTTACACCCTAGTTGCGCTCTAGTTGCGCTCTAGTTGCATCCCACATTTTTCATTGATGTATCCTATGTGCGTACTACTTGCACCCTAGTTTCAACCAAGGTGCACCAAAGTTGCACCCAAGTTGCTCTCTAGCTGCGCCCTATTTCCTCCTTGGTTTCACCCTTGGTGCATACCAGTTACACCAAGTTTTCACACAAGCAATGCCCTCATTTAGCCTTATTTGTGCCCGATTCTCACTGAGTTGCGCTCTAATTGTACCCAATTGTGTCCTAGTTGCGCCGTAGTTGCATCTCAGTTGCGTCTTGTTTGTGCCCTAGTTGTGCAATAGTTGCATCCTAGGTGCATCCTAGTTGAGTCCTAGTTGTGCCGCAGTTAAGAACTAGTTGCGCTCTGGTTTCCCCCTAAACTCATCCTACTTGCTCCCCAACTGCGCCCTACTTGTGCCCTAGTTGCTACCTAGTTGTGCCCTAGCTTGGTTTTAGTTATGTCCTTGTTGTGTCCCATTTGCACAGTAGTTGCGCCCTGGTTGTACCCTTTTTGCGTACTTGTTTCACCATAGTTGTACCCTAGTTGCACCCTAGTTGCACCCTAGCTGCGCCCTGGTTTCACCCTAGTAGTGGCATAGTTGCATCAACATTGCATCATGATTACACCTTACTTGCGCCTTAGTCGTGTCCTTACATCGTCCTAGTTTTGCTGTAGGTTCATCGCAATTGTACACTCATTACACCCTAATCTCTCCCTACTTGTACCCTAGTTGGACTTAGGCTGTGCTATAGTTTTGCCCTAGCTATACCCTGGTTGTGTCCTATTTGTGCCCTTGTTTTGTCCTGGATACGCCCTTGTCGCATCCCATTTGCGCCTTTGTTACACCCGATTCATGTCCAAGTTACGCCCACGTTGCGTCCTAGTTACACCCTAGTTGTATCCTAGGTGCGCCCTCGCAAAGGCCTATTTACACCCTTGTCACAACCTCATTTCGTCTAAACACCATCGTAGTTGCACAAATTTCTGACCTATTTGCACCCAATTGCACCCAACTTGCATCATAGTTGTGCTCTAGTTGTGCCCTAGCCGCACCCTAATTTTGCTTTTGTTAAAATGTAGATGGCCCCTTGTGCCCAAGTTGCATCCTTGCTAAGACCTATTGGTGCCCTTGTTGTGAGATAGTTGCGCGCAAGTTGCGCCCCTGTGAAGCCCTAGTTGCGCCTTTCTTGTGCCCTTGTTGAGCCGTGGTTGCGTCCAAGTTGCATCATGATTGCACACTAGAAATCCCCTAATTGCACCCTGGTTGCTCCCTTGTACCTGAATGACGTCTAAGAAGTCCCTAACTTGGCGGTTTTGGAGGTGGACACATTAATCTATCTGCATCATTCTTGATTTCATAGAAAGGCTACTTAACAAAGCATGTTTTGATGATGCAGTTTCTAGCAAACCATATGTTGTACGAGAACCAGGTTTTACGTGGTTTGTAACATACTTGACCACATATAAACAGTTGGAGAGTAGCAAGTCTCCTTCTCTTTTGGGGTGACCTTTGGGATTTTTGTTGTATTGAAGTACGGGCAGATCTACCTTTGTCTACAAGAAAACTTTTGAAAATGAACCTAGTATGGTGCTTCATCGTTCCCCGAGGGATAACTTGTACTTGAAACACAGTTTCTTTTTATCCGTTACATTCGTTCATATTTCAATAGCCTTCCGTGTACATCATATATATTCCTCGTCACATCGCCAGCCTACTTCAATACACTCATAAGAAGTGCTGAATTTCTATCTTCCCACCATTCTCCTATGCCCGTTTTTTTAACCTTCTAGACATGGTTATGTTGAAAATATATTGTCAGATTCCATTAACTTTGTTGTAGCGCATGGCCGCCGACAAGTGGATCGAACTGGGGTCCTTAACCTGTGGGCAATTGGACGGGATGGCTTGAGGGTCGGAGACCCTCAAGCACCGCAGTTTTGGCCTAGTTGACCAAGGATCCCATCCAATCTGCTACATTCGTGAAATGAGAAGTATGCAATAGAAGTTCTTACAATTGTCGCAATTTTAGGAAAAGAAGTGGAGTCAAGAAAAAAAAACCAGTTTTTACATGACTGTGAACGTGATGAATTCTATGATATACTTCTCTTATCACAAAATAAATCAAATATAAAGGTATGTCTTCGAGAAGGATTGGAATGAAATGTTACAATCTTTTTTAGGCAAGGGATGTGGAGAAAGATGGAGAAAACAAAGAAGGATTTTTATCCATGGAGGGAAGTATGATACAAGTAAGAGCTAGGATAGAGCTTGGATTTGCGCATAAAGTTGTATTAAACGTGGCAGTGAATGTCAGCCATAAGAAGAAGAGCCATATGTTACATGCAAGGCGGGCATAGGGTTGCACAGTAACGGCATAAAATCGTCATTCATTCGACCCCAGAAATGGAATTGATTAGAATAATCTAATAAATATGCAAAAATTGAGACGATACAAGAACCACATGAATTCCTCTTAAAATGAAATTGTAGCGTGGCAGTGCCACGTCGACCGGTCGAAGGAGCCACGTGGCTCCGGCGGGGTCACCTGGGACTGTGGGCGGTTGGACGGGATGGCTTGAGGGTCGGAGACCCTTAGGCATCGCGGTTTTGGCCCAGTCGGCCAAGGATTCCATCCAATCCGCTACATTGGTATCAGAGCTCCAGGGCTCGAATCCCACGTCAGGATTACCGGAGATGCCGAGGCGGGTCTCACTCCTAGCAGGGGGGGGGGGGGGTAGCGTGGGAGTGCCACGCCGACCGGTCGAAGGAGCCACGTGACTCGAGCAGGGTCACCTGGGACTGTGGGCGATTGGACGGGATGGCTTGAGGGTCGAAGACCCTCAAGCACCGCGGTTTTGGCCTAGTCGGCCAAGGATTCCATCCAATCCGCTACAGAAAAAGATAACAAAGATCTTCCATGTACCTCAAAGAAGTATAATACGTACATTTCGTCTTATTTTTTAAAGCATTATAGGTTTAAATTTTTTTTGGATAGAAATCGCATTCATTTATATGTTATGGTGCAATGTTGGATAATGATGAATGTGTTATAGGCAAAAAAGGAAAGTGTGGGATTTTAGATGAAAAATTCGTCTATTAAAATAAAACATAGGAAGTTTATGTTATGCAACACTTTTTTGAAATTTATTTTTCTTCAATTTACCGCAAATCGTTTTTCTCCTAGCACTTCGTTACCAGGATCCATTGTTAGGCTAGTCTGGCCAAACTGACTTGACAAGACGGGAAGCTTTGCCAAAATTCCTGTCCAACTTCATTGGGTGAAACAGCTCTAATATCCACATTCCCGAAGGGCGAACCCTCCCATATCCAAGTGCGGAACTTTATGTCCCCCATATCCAGCAGTTTGAAACATATGAACGACGTATCCGGCTCCCTCGCCATGCGCGACCAGCGACATGCGTAGCTGATCGAGCATGGCGAGGAGGGTCATGTGACCGAGGCTCGATCGCGACCCTGGATCCCTCGCGAGATCGCGATCGAGCGATGACTCATTTTTTTCGATTTTATTTTTCGACGCGCAAACCCCCTAAAACGATGTAGGGTTTTATGTTTTGTGCGGGCGGAGCCCGCGCAAAACATTGAACACCCTAAATCGAAAAAAAATGGGTCATCGCTCGATCGCGATTGAGCGAAAACGCCCATGTCAAATTTGTATTTTGTTCCATTGCACACAAAACCCTTAGGTTTGCGAGACAAACACCTTCAAAACCAACCCCGAATTACATTCCGGGTTGAAGGTTTTGTTTTTTGCGCGGGCATGTGCTGGGTCCCGCGGTAGCGGGGCCCAGCAGATTCCCTTTCAACGCATGGGGTGTCTCGGACCCCTCACGCAAACCACATGCAAACCCCTCCCTCGAACAATCACAAACACGTGAAACGTGGGGTTTGTGATTGTTCAAGGGGCGTGATGATGTCATCCATCGGAAGCTACATTTCATGCAGCAATGGTATGGTGTTCACGGGCTTTTTTTTTGGGGATACGTTGATGTTTTTCTGCGACGGGTGGATGTTTCAGATCAGTTGGGTATGGGGTTAGTAAAGAGCGGTACATGGATATGGGGGATCTATCGGGAAATCGATGGGTATATGGACACACCCCCCAACTTCATTACACAAAGCGAACTGTCCCTTATCCATCCGATTCGCTTTGTTTGTCCAATTCTGTCCCGTCCAGTCCCTTCTCGTTAAAAAAACCCGTATGTCGAAATGGACAAACAGCCTTTTCTGTCCGATGCCTCGTAAGGCTCGAAGTCCGAGGAGCGATGCAGAGGGCGAAAACAATGTTAAATCCTGAAAAAAAGGGGCTGCGTGATTGTCGGCGACCAATCACCACTCTTCCTGCGGAAAAACTAATTTATTGGCCACTTGAAGCGATTGCAAGTGGGTTTATATGCAACCCAAAAGTCCGCCCTTCATATCCGAATTCCCCTAGATTTGGCGTCGTTCTTTATGATTTTTTTTCATGATTGCATGATGCAAGTTATTCTCCTGCAGTGCCCAAGTGGCCGGTTTCCACACGCAAGTGTGGAGACAACGGCATTAGAAACGGCGATCCGCGAGACTCGCCGCCGTCTGCGCAGACGATTCGGCCCAGTAGCGGCTTCCAGTGGCCCTGCAGTTCTGATGGTGAAAATGGGAACTCCGTTCGTGTTCAACTTGTACAGCTAATGGAAGTTGTCATGACTTGCCATGGAACTTTCCTCAGTCGTCCGCAATACCAAAATCCAACGAATCTGTCTTCATGAGAGGATTCCAAATCGATGGAAGGACGAATCTCGAAGACGAAACATGTATCGCAAATTCTCCATCGGCCACTGTCTCCAATTCAAAGAAGAAACCAGCGAGAAGTTGTAACAGCCCGACGGTGCTCCATGGACGGAGTTGACGTCTTGCTCGCGAACCTAAGCAGTACGTAATTGGGTTAAGTCGGAACAATGATATCATGATCCAAAAACAGATCCCAGAAACACATGAGCGTTTCTTTCTGCGAGTTCGACGGACCACAGGAAGCGCCGCATCTCTCGGCTGCTCACCTGCTTGCCAGCACCAGAGCGATCAAGACTCGGGACAGTGGTGGAGCGATACCAGTTTCCGAAGCTTCGACATGTACCTCTACCCGAAAACCATACTCAAACCCACAAATACTTTCAAGGAAACACTAACAAAACTACAATCGTTATAGATCTCCTTTCATACTAGCTCAGTTGTCCCACAAGTCGGTCCACATAAAACAATGATCCTTGTTTACGTTCAAGTCAAATTTCAACTCGCATCGAGTCCATGTGACATGCATAATGTGTTGGACTGCTGACAAAAGCACTTCTCAAAACAATTCAAAACCCATATGTCGAGGGTCTTGATCATGTTTCAAAAGCAATTTGTATGTGAGGCCCATGTTGAAATGACATATAGTCTGACGACAGCCATGAGATGGAAATCAAGGGAAAATTTGAAAAAAAGGATATTTTCACAATTTGCATTTAACAATAAGTCTACATTGATGGCAAACACCACATATGTAAAACACCTACATACAACGAAAAAAAGCATTATGAGGCATATGATTGGTCTTGAGTGCTCAAGCCAAGAGATGAATATGGTACCGTGTCGTGGGTGGTCACTTCAAGAAACTATGTCAAGAAGCCAGGGGGTTTTGAGAAAATCAAGGTGTGGTTTAATAGAAATTGAGCACCATGAAGAAGTTGAAAGAATAGTATCAAAACATTGTTACTACTTGTTTTACTTCATTTCACCCTTCTTAGAAGGTGATGAAATGTGTGAGAGCCTTCAGAACAAACACACTACAAACTTGAGAGGGTGGCCAAAATGCCATTCAAATAAGAAAAAAAAATAGAAAGGTTAATGCAAAGTGAACCATACATTGAATGAAGTAAATGCCAAAGTACATGATGTGATGTGCACCAATCTCACACATACCATTTCCCCCCTTCTAACTATTCTATACAGTGCCTAAGTATACATAAGCTGATGATACTTGTTGCGGTTTGCCATCATGCAATAGACCTCTCTATGGTTTTCATACGGCTCAGAATTGTATTGCATGGTTTCTCAGCCTTGCCACTTGACTCAATGTTTGCATGTTTTCCATGGTGTTGATGTGCAAGTGTTTATTCAATCACATACTCCATATCCTTCTACACGTGGACTGGAGGCTAAGGAGTAACATATCTTCTCATTCAACTCTCCCTAGGATCGTGGTGTTCCATGAACTTGTTGATGTATTCGCTACATAGATCACCATGTTGTCTTCAAAGAACATTTGAGTGACAGGTAGAGTTTCCACTTTTTGTATCTTAAATGGTTCCTATTACAAATTTCCTCCTTAAAAATTTATGTTCTCTTAGTAAATACCACCAAAATTGTTAGTACTATCCACGTTGTTCTAAAAATGTCACTCCTTGTCTCCATTCACAACATTTTTCATCACTATGTTGGTTTGGCAAGTAACTTGAAGTCAGTGGAGCATTCTCCTCTATCAATGCTAACTATAATAATGGTAATAGAGCTTTGTAATCTTGATTTTTGGCACAAAATTTTCAATAAACGCACTTCAACAAAATCATGCCTATTGTAGTGCTAGATGTAGTCGACAATCGACAATGTTTCTACCAAAGCGCTTTTGTGTGGACTGTCTCATGTGTAAAGGTTTTCTAAAAAAATCAAAATAGTTGGTTTAGAATGTCCCTAGATTTGAAGATGGAACCATGTTGATAACAAGATGAAATTTCCATGAGTTTGCACAAAAAATGGCTACTGAGGTAGTCATCTTTGATGTTAATGATAATCAATGGCATAAAGTGTTGATGAAGGATTGTATTGAGAAATATTTTTTATCCCTTCTCCAATGAGAGTAGGAACTTTCAAGATGTATTGCAATATCGTAAGAACATTTGATCACTACAAGAAGGATAATGTCTTTTCCCTTAAACTTGGTACGAACAATAACTCTCAAATTCATGCTGCTATAAAATCAAGGCTTTCCTTTGTTTGAAAAGGAAATCATTGGAGGTTTCCCGTTGGCCTTGCATGACAAGAGATGTGTCAAAAGAAAAACCGAATTCTGCCACATGAATTTGCATTTGATCCACTAATAACAACTCATCTGCTTCTCTGGCATTTTGTCATTGCCAAAACGTCCAAATGAACCTCTATCATTGCATTCTTCTAATATCATCCATTGAATATCCTCTTTTGTGTTAGAAATTTGTCGATCAGTGTACGATTCACTTGTCAAATGCTCCACATGTGTGCTAGTTTGGCAGCGTTTCTCATCCTTAACTTCCTTGTTCAATTTGTAGCTATGAAATTGTTGTTTGGTTTCACCTTAAGCCTCATAACCCCACACAAACCATAATGCGGTGCTTTTGCCTCTAAAGGCCCACCTGTTGCCAAGTTACCAAAGAGATTCAATAGATTGCCATGTTCATATGTACATCTTCATCACAAGGTACTTGAATCACCAAAAGTGTACATATGCGTGCATCATCACCAACATCTACAAGGCCAAGGAGACCCCACATTACTTAAGTTGTTCATTTTTTATACCTCAACACACACAATTATGCTAATGCCCTTGCAATGGTAGTTTATGTCTAAATTCAATCTTTTTCCATGTGGTGAGAGCTGGCACAAGTGTTTTCACTTCCTTCTCTCACACCAAAACAATGCTAGGGTGTGTGGCGGTTGTCTCAACTTGTAGGAGACACTCTCATGTTTGACTATTCATTAGATGAAATGTTCTTATGAGTTGTGTATGTCTAAGGTCAGCCCTGGCTTTGTGGTGCTACTTAAATGTGTATTCATGCTTATGTAGGGTGAGCATCATGCGTTCTTCCCAGTCTACATGAGGCTCGTAAATCAATGCGATTACCTAGTGTGCGTTGCAGTAGAATTTACGTGTAACACAACCCCTTCTTACATTGTGTGACAGACATACGACCCGTTGGAAGATTTTTCGTCTACAAATCAAGCTTTCCTTGAAATATTCAAGTTTTGTGTCAAAGTTATAGAGGAGGATAGACCTCGTGCCCTTTGTTATTCTAACATTTTCGTGGCATAACAAGTTGGAGAGTTAATCACTATCACTAGTAATGGTCATGTAACAGAAAACTGGTGTTGTCGTACTACCCAAATCTTCACAACACTTCCTAAAGAGCCTTACATTATAAAACGTTTATCAAAAAAGAAATGTGTTCATCTTCGCACTGAATTTTGGTTGATGATTTAGATCATGTGTTAGATTTGTTCTTTTCCTGGTCATGACTTTATGTCTTCGTAAAAACTAGAGTAAAGGAACTTAATCTATGGGAATGGTCCATGGTTAAGAATTGGCGATGTATTTAGACATTTAAGCAAACCTGCGTAATCAATGTAACACCCGCCCAAATTGAATTATGTTTATGACCGCGTGCTCTTCTCCTTTTTGCACCATGTTGTTTTGTTTTGCCCAAGATTGTTAAGTGACATGTACACAACTATGTTTTCTTTTCGATTTTGATTTAAGAAAACAATGATGGAAAATGTTGACATAAAATGAAGGAATGAAAAAAAGAAAATATAAGTACATATATAAAAACTGATTTTAAACAATACACAATGTAACATCTTTTTCCCATGATTACGAAAAAACCTTTCCATGAAAGAAAATCACTTGAAAAGACGAAGTTCTCATTAAAAAAAAACACATTGTTCAAATAACGGAATGAGTTTTAAAGGAAGATACATTCATCACAAAAGGATGATTTTGCATCCAACATGCGAGAATGATTCAAACAATGAATTCCTTCTAAGAAGTTGTTATCTTTGTTAATGGAAATGAACCAAAATAAGAAACCTCCTTACAAAGGAAAATGTACAAAAAACGTTTCATGATTTTTTTTCACTTGTAATATCCGAGTCAAATGAACTTGATGAAAAAAACAAAGTTTTGTGTTTCAAAACAATTCATAGTTGGTCAAGATTTTCATCTCATTCATCTTTTATCAATCTAAAACAATTGAGTTTTATGATTTCAATTCTTGTGATAGAAAATCACTTCATATTGAAATTAAAAACTGTTTTTGACGTTGCCAAAACATGAAGCTTCTATATTGTTCGTCATAGATATGTTTAAAGCGAAGGAGGGCATTAGATGAACCACTTATCCACAGTTTTCCCAATATGTTATGATTAGAATAATAACAATACGTACCTAAGCTTCAATACAAAAACATTTGATTAAAAACATTTCCTAATGTCAAGGTTATGTAGCTCATAAGGACACAAATTGATTTATGAGAACAAATTAATGTGCATAACGTTTAAGAGTAACATCCCCATGAAAAACAAGAGTACTAAATCGATTAATGATCTACATGAAAAATGTAATTGACTTGTATCACATTAGGCAAAAAGGAGTATGAGAACTCGGGGAAATGGAAGATACCTTGTTTTCTCAACCTTCTTATGTTGTCTCTCTTAACCTTCATTGTAGATTTTGGATGCCAAAACAATGTCATAGGATTCCAAAGAGAGTGATAAAAAGCTACATAAATGGGTTGCTTTTTGCACGGTGAAGGAGATATCATGTGTTTTCATTCAGTTTATGAACATGATATACATGAATGTGCCAAATCAATTCTGATGTGCCAAATGAATATTGTGAAATTGTTATGCTCTATAGAAGATGCTGAATTGAAACATAATCCCAATTGGAATAATGATTTCTTTGTCTGATAGTTATGGATGTATCGTTAATCCCTTTAGGATGGAGCTTCCTTTAAACTGATTATTGTGGCTTTCATGCAAGGCATGCATACATCACAGGTGTGATTTACATCTCCTTTCACGTGATGCATCATTTGTAACCGAGTGCATTGTGATTGTATTGCATCTATTGTTTTGGAAATAATAAGTGATTTTTGTTTAGTCAATGTTTGAAAATTAATGACATGTTTCTCACAAACATTGAAAAAGAAAAATGATGTATCATAAACACGTATCCAATGCACCAAACAACAATCATTATCCAAAGTGAGACTCTTGAGTTAGTTTTCCAACATATTTGAGAACCTTAAGCACTATAGTAGTTGTGAACGCCTTGAAAAAGAAATGTACTAAACTAAATAGATTAATTTATATGTGATTCCATTATGAAAGGTGAAACTGATTTTGAAAAAGAAAAGTGTGCTCTTGGCTACGCAGAATTTGACATGAGCCTCTATTTCTTTACTCAACAAAATGATACATGTTAACTTGTTTTGTGTAAGACTGTCATAATTTTAAAAAAAATCCTTTTTAACCCACGCCAGCTTTAATTTTAGTAAGTAATACGAATATCTTGAGATTTGAATGATCATGAAATGAACAATGAATTGAAAGTCATGTACTAGAAAAATCGTTGGAACTATAATGATGAAAATTTGTCATAGTCACACCCCGCATATATGCCTAACGTTTTGTAAAAGTCGTTAGATTTTATTTATGTTAAGAATGAGATTTGGGCCCATGTCTTTGGTGACTTTGAAAAATACAATCAAATGAAAAGTTTCATCATAAGTGTTTTGTTCATCACCGAATTGGCTAGTTTTGTTAGAAAAGATTGATTACAATTTTTGTTGACAGAAGCAATGTTAGAAATACTGTCTTTTACTTCAATAAAGATATATTCATGAAGTGGGAGGCGAATTCTATTTTCATAAGGAATGGAAGATAGTAACAAAACAAACAAAAAACAGCATAACATGTGTTTATGGGTAGAAACCATATCTTGTTCTTTGATGGAAATTTGGAAGACTTTCTTGTTTGAAAACAAAGGTTTTGAATTTCATGAGTACTGCTTTATTTTTTTTATGCATTTAAATTCTTTTCAAATATTCATGAATCATGGTTTGTGATGGCTTGTTAGAAAAGAAGGCATGTACATGCAATGTTGTTTTTGGTCTGTCTTTAAGTTCTTAAGCATCAATTAAGAATTCAGATGAATACACCAAGTTTTTATTATGAAAACCACTTTTAAAAAGGTATATTCTTTTATTATGAATTATTAAAAAAACAATTATTCTTCCATGTATGCACACTGATCGAGACAAATAGGTACATTTTAGGGAAAGAAAGTGTAAGAACAAATAGCCATGAAGAACTATCATGGGCTTATTCGTTGAATATTCCCTTACATATTGTGTAATGTATCCAAAATTTTATTTTGTTCATCTAATTTCTTTGAGAAAAGTTTCTACCTCAATTTGTGAAATCATTAACTTAAAGGTAGAAGAAGGAGATTCATTTACTTCCCTTTCTCTCTGATTGACATGTTTGTTATCATTAGTGGGTGGAATACGGAGAAAGTTTTGTCATTTGGCCAAAAAAAAGTTCAATATACAAGTTTTCATCTTCTCTTGTTCCCCTTACATCTTTTGAGGGTTCTAGCACGGGAGAGGGTGGTGTGTGGCCCCAAACAAATGAATCAAGGTAGAGGTGGGTTTTGACATGAGACTATTGTTTTCAAGGGTTTGTTTTTCTTCTTAGCTAAGGGGAATGGAAATTTATTCATTTCTTTCAGTTCATGACATGTTTCGCTCCTTTGAACAAGTGAGAGGAGATAGGGGACTTACTTCTCTCCTTGGGGTTTACATGTTGTTTGAACAAGGAAGAAGGGGTGAAAATCCTTACCTTGTTGATCTTCTTACATTCGTTTCCTACCCAAATGTAATGTTTAGGTGTGGCAAACTATCTTTAGAAGGCCAATAATTAGGACAAATTAGGAAAAACATTACTTGATTTCTTCAAGCCATTGGTGTTGTAAGCGAGTTAGAGGAGGGGAATAGTTGTCTTGATTTTTTAGGATTTGTTTCACCATGACCTTGGGACATAGTCGGGAGTATTTGCCTTTAACTGTTTTTGTTTCTGGTTTTCTTTTTGGTTCAAGGGAGATGGAGTGTTTATGTCCCTTTTTTCACGAATAAGGTTATCTTCCCCTTGGGATGAGATAGGAATATGATTGTTGCCGTAGTTTTTTTTGGGGAGATTCAGACCCCTCATCCATAAAGAGGATTGTTAGAACCATTTTCCATGGAACGTTCGAGTGCTTGTGATCCATTGCAAAAAAACTTAGAATATATTCAAGTACTTTGTCAAAAAGGTTAGTTGATGTATCCAAACTTTTTTCATATCAAAAAGGGTGGATGTTTTTGTGATGAATAACCTTTTGGTTACATGGGAGTTGAGTTGAGTGGATTTCAAAATTGTATATTAGGTTAAGATTGTTTTTCCTTTTTGTACATGCCATTTATAAGTGAATTCAAAGGATAATTCAACGTAATGTTTTTGCGTTATGAATGGTCTTGGCGTTTGACCTCACCTAATTTAGTTTAGAATTGCTCACTTTCCTATGGTTGGGGTCATTAGTCGGAATAAGAGACATGTGCAACATTTAGCTTGCATGTCTTTCACCATTTCACATTGAATTCACGTGGTGATTGAGAAGTTCATGCCATGTTACATGTGGTGGAGAGGTTACATGATCAACATTGTGTTAAATCATTTTCTTACCAGAAAGAAAAGTTTAAGAGACGTTTTTCTGGGATAACTGAAAAAGTTGAATGTACCCTTATAGTTTCTTTCTTGAAGTTACCACCTGATGTTTTATGAATTCATTTTGGTTTAGCTACAATGAAACGACATTTTTGGTGAATGAAAGGTATTGAGTAAAAACTCATAAGAGGTTTTGTGATAATTTTTCGAGGTTCGTCTCCTCATGTGGATAGATTTGAGTTTATGATGCAGTAGAATGTTTGAAAATGTGTAGTTTATCTTTGCCAACAATCTAAAAATCATTATGACGATAGAATTCGAGATGGATGTTGATTTGCATGTGTAAGAATAACTATAAAGCAATGAAATTTTCAGTATCATGAATTGTATCTAGTTTTCTTCAAACCATAAAACTGATGAGGAATCTTGGAGGAATATCACTGGAATAAATACGCCGTTGTATTGTTTAGGATGTTTTGTGTAATGTATGAGCATATGTACGGAAAATTGTTTTTGTAGTGAGGTATTTTCAATTAATCTTATTCATTTTTTTTGGATTATCATTATTTTTTAATTTACATTTTTCTCATGGTTGTCATGTACTTTAGGGAAGGATTGACGAGCTTTGTTTTTAGTTTTTTTTATGTTTTCATAGTTCATGGGTTGTACATTCGTTTCTGGTCTGTCTTCTCACAGAAGGTGTTGGTCGAAGGATCTTTATAGGTCAATTTGGAAAGATAATGAAGCAAGTAAGTTCCAGGTTCAAGATGAAAGGGATCCATTCATTTGCTGAATTATTATCATTTTTACTACACTCGCTATATCTTACCTGATCAATGAATTCACTCTCTCAGGAGAATGCTTTATGCTTACGAGGACATGAGAGCTTTTTACCAAACCATCCCCCCATCCCATCC
>SZWC01009560.1:0-14835 GCA_023375785.1 Penium margaritaceum
AAAAACCCCCCCCCCCCCCCCCCTGGCCCAACAACGTGGAAAATACCAATACCCTGGTTGCAAAGCAACTAGCCAGAGCCAGTGCGGAAAAAAAGCACATAACCAACAGGGCCAAGGGAAATAAAAGCCGAGTGGCAGAAGTTGATGTGATGTGTAGCACCAGAGTCAATGTGCCAGAAATCTTGAGGAGGAACACACGGACGCCAAGACATGAGAGACAACGATAGTGCCAACAACAGGAGCATGTGAATGACAGAACACAACAAGGCAATGAGGAAAGGTGGTAGAGTGCTAGTGCTCGACCCAAGGCGTGTTAGTCAGCAGGACCACCTGAGGGGGCCCAGGGCCTGCACCCTAGTGCTGAGAATCAGCCTGGCGTCCATGAGGGGAGGCAGTACCCAGAACACTTTCACCTCCCTTGGTGCGAAGAAAAAGCATGTCGGCAAGTCTTTTCTCAAGACTGCACTCAGCTGCACAGTGATCATTGCGGGATCCATCCGTGTAGGAGTCACCATGCGAGCGACCACCAGAGAGAAGCCAGGATGGTGATGTGTAGTAGACCGAGGGAAGCACGTAGTACGGGGTCGGACCTGGGAGAGGCAGCCAACCAGGGCCGACAGTGCCAGGTGAGTGGGGAGCAACATGAAGAATCTGGCCCAGAGGTGTGGAGGACGAACACACGCCAGTGGAAAGGTATGCACTGGTGGGGCTGGAAGAAGATGATGAGGCTGAGCTGGTGGTCAGCCCAGACGATGTATTCGTGAGTTCCCACAAGGCACGCCTAGCAAATACCAAGCGTGCATCATCTGGGGGATGAGGGAATTCAATGCAGTGTGACCAGACTGGCCACAGTTCCAATAGGTGGTGATGCTAGAGTTGGAGATGACAGAGGTATGACCACGACCTTTGCCCCCTCGACCCCCATGATTGCCAACACCACCACCACGGCTTTCACCCCCGCGGCCACGAACCACACCAAGAACAGAATTGGAGCCCCCAACAGGCATGAGGAAGGGTCCAAGGGAAGGAGAAAGGGTAGAGAGAAAGGCAACAGAGGAGGACACGGCAGTGGAGACAGCTGAAACAACAGAGTGATGCATGTGCTTGTTCTGTAGGTTGTCTCACCAACGTATAATTCTGGCAGCGGTGAACTCATAGAGTGCACCGATGCTAGGGGGTGCATCAAGTGTAACAGGCTCAGATGCAATTTTCTCAATCTCAGAGCGCGAAACATGAAGGAACAGATCAGAGAGGTAAGGGATGAGACCATTGACGATGGAGACGCAAGAAGAAAGCTGTCTAGGTGCATCCTTACCTAGATCACACAGAATTCTGAGACTGCATGTCCAGTACTCATCTACCATCTCATCAACATGCATTTAAAGCTGGTTGAACTGGATGGTAAGCGCGATCTGTGCTGCATGATCGGTAACAATGCTGCGGCAGAAAATGAGGATGTACATCCCCATAGGATCTCCAGTGAGGCCGCGTGCTGGGTTAGCGTTGTACTTGTAGAAGTCCTCCATGAGATTGTTAGGACCAGCTGTGATGACAGCGTGAAAAGCATGCACGGAATGATCAGGTAAGGGAGTGAAATGATCAACAGCACTGGGATCAGGAGGGAAGTAATGCTGCCAAAGCTGCTCCCGATGTGTCCGACCACTAAGGCAGACCTCCCAAGCAGAGAAAGTCAGCTTGCCACTGAAATGCGGTGGAGCAGTCTTGAAGTCACACTAACGAGGAGTGGGAAAGCAAGCACAAGCAAGAGCTATAGCGGCAGCACCAGCAGCAGTGGCACCAGGGGGAATGATTCGGCAGGACCACCTGAGCCAACGGGGTTGGGAGTGCGATTGGTGCCAGTAGCGCTAGCAGCAGCAGCGACAGCGGCTGGATTGCATGCGGCAATGAGGCTCTACATGAAAAGATCTACTTGCTCTCCCAGCTCTGCCTTCAATATTTCAGCATCATTCTAAAGACCCTCAGCAAGCTTCAAGGCCAGGTGAGCCTGAAGGGTGGAATGGGGAATGGAAAGAAATTTTCAGCAGAGTTCTCCTTGCCCAAGTGGGCGTGGAAATAAGTAAAGTGAAGAGAGTGTGAAGGCGACAGTGTCAATGAGGTCTGCGGTAGAGCTCACATGAAGGAGAAAGATGTGAAATTCCACCAGAAGAACATGAACAGGCAAGAGAGTGCGGTCCCCGTGGAGTATGAGGTAGCAGAACAAAGAGTGATGGTAGAATTGTTGCAGCAAAGGTAGAGAGCACGAAGGCCCAGGATGCGACTGATACAACGAGGCACATGAAGCCGGTGAGTGTGAAGGTGGAGACAGCTGCTGAAGCTACACATGCAGCCACAAGGATCTAGACAAGACTAGTGGTAGGAGAGGCAATTTCTGGGGTGAAGATGACAGGGGATAGAGTGATAGCCCAGATGGACTGGACAGAAGATGAGGCTATTGTGGCTGCTATGGTTGTGGCTGCTGCAACTGCTCCTGCAACTGTGGAGATCTGTGTGGCACCATGCACAGCAGCTGCTGGGATTAGTCCAAAGATGGACACTGCCTGAGGGAAACCCTCCTTAGCATGCCTTTCGGTTGTGGCAGCAGGTGCATGTGTGACCTGTGCTGTGGCCGCCAATTTTGCTGCGGCAGCTGCTATATCGTTAAGCATGGCGCAGGAGAGACTGACAGCCTATGTAGCTGCCTTTCCCTCACGCAGAAGAGGGTTTGAAGGTCCCTTAGTCTCAGGAAAAACTGGAGATGTCTCTGAATGTGGCTGCTGTGGCGGAGGCTGTGGCTGCTGCGGCTGTGGCTATTGCTACAACGGCTGAGGTTGTGACTACGACTGGGACTTATGTGATGGTTGTCCATCACTGACTAGAAGGGGCAGCAAGGGTAGATGGGGGTCTGATCAGTGGTCCCAGGTATGTTGTCAAAGCCACAGGCGGGGATGTCGTTGGCCATGTAGACCTCGCTGTCGATCTCTTCTTGGATGCGCTCGTATTCAGCTATGGCCTTGTCCGAGTCATACTCATTCAGCACATAGGCATGATGTCGGCATCGACATTCGCTGGCCTCATCACACAGCTGTTCTGCCTCCCACCGTGCAACGTAGGATTCGTTGATGGCAGCCTCCTCCTTGTGAGAGGCCGAGTAGATTGGAGGTGACTCGGGCAGTGACTCCGGGCTGGCGGTAGGGAGGACAACAGCAAGATGGGGCCACGGTAACAGACGATAGGTGGCAAAGGATTGTACTGCGGCTGCTACTTCGGTGATGATTGGGTAGACTCAGCCACTGCTATGGCTGATGTCTTGGATGTGGCGGTGGGAGAGTTCAAAGTGAATCAGCCAATACTGTTGCTAGGAGAGTAGGAGCAACGGCGTGGTCCAAGCTGTGGTTGCTGAGACAGCGGGAGAGAGTCCATGTGGAGTGGCACCTATGAGAACTATCACTGCAGACTCAGTAAGAGTTGTGGCCGTTGCCGCAGCTGTGAAGCGGAGGCAATGGTCAGCTACAGGCCAATAGGGCTGCAGCGGAGAGGGTGGCTGGCAAAGAGGGGCCGATGGCTGAGGAGGAGGAGTGAGAAGGAGGAGGTGGCTGCCTGAAAGGGCTCCTTAAAGAGGTCAATCCCCCCTCCTCTTTGCTTAGCTTGGGTCCGCCATGGGGTACGTGGTAGCAACAAGCAAAAGCATGGGAGCTACAATGCCCTGTGCACACCTAGGGTGTCATTGCCCCAAAGATTTGAGGCCAAAAATGAGGCATTGTTTCACACACTGCAGGAGTGATGTGTGCAGACCATGGCTGGTTGCTGCCGAGAACGGTTGCAATCAGGTCCCACAGATCGGGTCATCTGTTTGCAACAGACGCAAATAGAAGGAAGAAGGAAGATCTTTCCTAGAAATGGCTCTGATACCAGTAGGTAGTAGTAGTAGTGGTACTAGGGAGAGAACACGAGTGAACGAGGGAACGAGTGGGAGAGAAGGGGATGCCATGGTTTAAGTTGCAAGCTCACTTAGACCGTAAGAGTGTGTATCACAATTGGGTGGAGTTAGAGGTTAGACTGGTGAGGAGGCCCACCTCGCACATCACGCACGAGGTGTGGTTGCAGCCATCCCTCAGGTCAAGCAAGACCTCACAATTGGGTGGAAAAAAATCCGAGAGTGGCTGCTGCTGAAAAATTCCGGCAACATGACCCCAGTAGGATCATCCTGAAGTGTATGTGGTCATGCTATCACATGAGGTTTTTGCAACAGTCAACGTAAGAGATATAAGCAAGTTGTTTCCTGGCCCATGGCACATGGTATCCAAGTGGCTTGAGACGGTGAGTCCGTCGTAGAGCTTGAACGTGTCAACACGTCAGAGAGCCAGTCAGTTTGTATGGCAGCCATGTTGATTTAATCTTTTGCACGGATGTGTGTGTACAGAGAACAGTTGACAGAAAACAATGTTTTGGTAAGTCAACACTTGAGCACCAATACCAACAACAACGTGCTGAGTTGTTGACCAAAGCGCTTAGATCTGGCAATTTTGCAGTCCATGCTCTTGATCTGATGCGATACTCCACACGCCTAATCGATCTTCCATGTTCCTGCTATGATGTTCTCCTCATATAGCTCTACCATGTATATGTATGTGTTTTTGTACTATTGTGTGCCCCTCTACTCCGTGTGGGCTTGTTCGTTTCAGGCCAGGGGGGGTTGCTCGTTTCTAGTCATATGTATGACGGTAGAAGGGACCAACACTAGCATGGGATGAGGTGTGCCAGAGGTGGTTGACACTGGCATAAGATCAGGTGTGCCAGAGGGGACTGATGCTGGCATGCGATTAGGTGTGCCAGAAGGGACTGACACTCGCATGAGATCAGGTGTGCTAGAGGGAACTAATTTAGGCTAAAAGACCCATAGTCAAAATTCCATGATCGTTAGCAACCAAAGTCCGAATTGGTGAGGAGGCCCAGACGGACCAATTGGCGGGACTACACTCCCCCATCCTCCAAGAAGCCACACAGGCAAGAATGTGGATTATGACCAGTGATAGAATGCTGGACGATAGATAAGAGCCTCGAAGAAGAGAGCGTCTCAAAATTTGACAATGTGATGGTGAGAAGAGTCCCAAAAGCGCCAGGCCTTTGACCACTGGGAGATGCCCAGGAAGGTACAAATGCAATTTCGGGGTGAGATCTTGGACCCTGCTGGTCCTTGGTGTACTAGACGCAGGCGAGGGACCACCAAACATGAGCGAGGCGGAGATCAGCGCGATGGCCAAACCACATCTCGTACGACGTGACATGGTCCAGAAGAGGACCATACGACAAGCGATTCCAGACTCATGTCATGTAGGAGAAACCCTCAAGTGCAAAGGATTCCAGAAGATCGCACTCAAATTGCATGGCACAGACCGCATCCTCCATGGTGAGGTTCCAAGGCTCAGACACACCATTCTGTTATGGTGTAGCAGGGCAGAAACCTGGTATATGATACCGTGCTAAAAAAACTTGGCGTCCATCTTGCGTAAGCACTCTCCACCATGATCTGAGCGGAACGTGTGCAGGGTGTGACGAGATTGACACTCACCCATCACCAGCCACAAGCAGAACGCCAAGACAGTATCGGTCTGGTGGGGGAGGCTGTAGACCCACTGCATCCGGGTGAAGTCATCAGTCAGGGTGAGAACATATCGACCCCTGATGAGACAGGGACTCCACTGGGAGAGGATCAAGAAGGTCTAGGTTGACCAACTCTAGTGGACGTTGTGAATGCAGCTGCGATTCTAACGCAACAAACGGCACTGCAAATGGTGGTCAAACGGCCATGGTAGATCCAGATCTAGTTCACGGCAAGCAAAAAAAAAAGGGTACAAGTCCCCTAGTCACAAGCAACACCCTTGTTACGGGTGAGGCTCGCTAATCGAGCCTCACCCGTCGGCCGGCGAGCGAAGCCCGCCGGCCAACAGCGAGGTCGAGGGCGAGCTCGGCCCTCGACCCGGAAAAGACGCGGCACTGGCCGCACCTACCCACGAATGGCCAAACTAGGCCAGAAGTTAGCAAACCTATTCTAGTCCTAATAAACACCTATCTGGAGGTCTCGATTAGGTTTTTCAAGCAAGGTGACAGTGTATCCTAGTGAAAGTCGAAGGACTCAATTAGGTTAGGCAGCAGGCATGGGCCGACGGCCGGCGGGAGACATGACGACGCGGCCAGGGAGAGGGGAGGCCGTGCGTCGTAGGACGTCTCCGGGTATAGCGTGGATCACCACCGGCCGCCGGGTCCGCATGCACTGCACACCCACAGCCACACACAAGGCAAAAATATATACACAGGGTTATCAGACTTAGTTCCCAAGAAGTGGAGTCTGTGTAAGAGTAGTGAGGCATCTTACCCTGGGCGCAAAAAAGAAAATTGTTCTTGGGCAGCTTGTCAAAGGAACCAGCGTCAAGACCTAGAACTGGCTGAGTTTGAATGAGCTTGGATATAGTGTTCAAGCTCCCATGGCGGAGGCGGTGATGCAACAAGTGCTGGTGCTCATGGAAGAGAACTACAGTGACAAACACACACAGGAGAGAGAGAGAGAGAGAGAGAGAGAGAGAGAGAGAGAGAGAGAGAGAGAGAGAGGGAGAGAGAGAGAGAGAGAGAGAGAGAGAGAGAGAGAGAGAGAGAGAGAGGGAGAGAGAAGGCAGTGCAACGAGACACATGATAGAGGTCATAAAGAATGGAGGTATGAATCACAGTGGTACGTGTTTCAAGAGGATTCACTATAGTAGAGTCAGCAGAGTGCTCAACAGTGAGACTCATACTGGTGGATGCACGAAAAGACAACAAAATGAGCTCAAGATCAGGGACAAAGAGCACATCAGAAATGTACAAGGGGCCAGACGAACTATCAAACTGCAAAACCCAAACTCCCTGCACATGCAACGACAGACCAGACCGTGTGTGAACGCACCAAACGGATACACCGGGACCAAGTACGACGAGTTCACTACGACAGCATCTCATGTGATGGATGGCACTAGATTCAATGATCCAGGTGAATCTCAGCTCACAACCACTTGTCGACATTGAAAAACATGCCACGGGACACTATGCCTCTACTGGACGTGTAGAAGACGACTTGGGAGAACAAAGAACAACATGGATCTGTGACTCGTCAAGTCATTCAGTACTGTCAAGTCTATCCTCATCACGAGTAGACTAAGCTCCTCCACAACCATCATCACGGGCAATAAACACAGTAGGACAAGCTTTCCAGGGACCACCCAGCTGTGACAACACACTCGCACATCCCTAGAAAAAGCGCTAGTACCTAACAAAGCTTTGCGATTGTGTGATCCCGAGGGTCCAGATCACCAGTGCACCCTGGTGAAATGGATGCGTATGCTACAATAATGGTCACAGTGCGACCCATTCGTGTGTCACAGGAGGACATCCGCAGGTTGCGCATGATCTAAGGCCAATCAAGAGATTTCTCACACTCCGTGTTGTGGTGGACACCGCTATTATTGTAGCAATGGACAGAACTTCCATTGCCACTGCTTGGTGTCTGCTGTTGCTGTCCCTTGTTGTGTTGCTTTTTCCCCTTCTTTCCTTGTGTAGCCGTTACAACACCCTGAGTTTGGCTGCTCGAGGTAGAGGAGGAGGAGGAGGAAGCACTAGAGGTGGGATTGATGAACTCGGACAGAGAAGTAGGAGGGGTCGTAGTGATAGCGCCAACAAGTGGACTCTGCTGATGGGCGATAGTAGCCTCATAAGTCGATGTCACCTGGAGGAAGCAACGATGGGCCCAAGGAATCAGTTGTAGTGACTCCAAAAACTCAGAGGGCTATTCGGTCGAAGCCGATAAAAAGCTTCACGTGGTCCAAGAGTGCCCCCAGCACTCTTGGACCACGTGTTCAGTGCCCACAGCTGTGTCCTGCCACCAACCCAAGGTGCATGTAAAAGCGCATCACGCGCCTCTAGAAGTCAGCTGCTAGTGCTGTGGGAACTTGGCGGAGGGAGTGAAACTCACGCAGTCGAGCCGCCCTCATGGCATGGGTCTTCGCAACGATCAATGTCAGGGCCAGATCCCAGCTCTGGCGTGGCCTAGTCTCGATCCCGGCCTCACCTAGGAAGGTGTGAAAGTCAACCACAGTCTCCCGCGGTATGGTGTAGAGCAGACCACGCATTGCTCTCACTACTATCTGGACCTAGTGAGTATCGCGGATTTGGTCCTAGCTGTTCTAGTAGGGCCACATGCCCTCAGAATCGGCCCACACCTGAAACAGGGTCTCCTAGTAATCAATGCCCTCGTCGCTATCATAACAGGGTGGAGGTATCTCAAAGTCCTTCATACGCCACTCCGTGGAGAGGGCGACCTCGGGCTCGGGAGATGGTGAGCAAGGTACAGGGAGACCACCAGTGAGAGAAACGCCACCAAAATTGAATACTACTGAACAACGTGCCTGATCCTGACGACGAGAAGGTGGCAGGATGAGAGGCTTTGACCCCATATATAGCTCACGAATGCACTCCTCAAGGACAAGAATCATGCCCTCATGTGTGTCATCCTCTATCTCCTCCTTATCTGACGTGCCAACCAGTGATTCAGGGAACCAAGGCCGTAACGCTATGTATGACGTAGACTGGTGAACGGATCGTTTAGCTCTAGTAGGTCCTCCTTGTGGCTGCTATGAAGCCACTGAACGACACGCGTCGGTCTGCCGCTGCTACTGCCAACACATCTCATCCTGCATTCAACAAAGCTCGTCAATCGTGAGTGACTACAAGCATAGACTCGTGATGCCCAAAGACGAGGAAGAGGAGGGGTCTCTTAGCCCCTTGCCCTTGTCATGGGCCGGCGCCATCAAAGTACTCCATATGGAGCCAAACATCAAAATGATCCACATAGGAAACCAACCAAGTTTCCCGAGGAGTTGAAATGCCATAAGAAAATGATGTTTTGACTCAAAATTGTTGACATCAACACTGTTGTTGATGACATTAGCATGCATGTTCTTACGCCCACGTATTTTAAGCTGGTATTTTTCCGCTCACATTTTTCATGGCAGCGAATTTTTTTGTCTGTTTTAGTCATGCAGACTCTGCATGACGAAGGAAGGGGAGGTGACCACGTCACCCCCTGCTTGTGGTTGTGCAAGCTTGCGCAACTGTTGCATAGCGCTTCGCAGCTTCTGTACAGTTGCGCAGCAGTGCTGCTGTGCACCACTTCTGAGCAGCAATTGTTGCACAGCAATAGTGCTACATAAGAACGTCATCGTTGCTACTACTATTACGATTCTACTGGTGTTGCGGCCGCTACTACTATTGCTGCGTTATTGTGGACTATTACTACTACAGCAGCAGTACCACAACAACTGTTGTTGTTGTGGTACTGCTACTACAGCTATTGGTATTGTGGATGCAACAACTACAATGTTGTTGTTGCACTGCTGCTGCCTCTGCGGCCAATACTATTGCTGCTACTGCTATTGCAGCGCTGCTGTTACTGCTCGTGGTTCCTGATGTCGCTGCTACAACTAGCTGCTGTCCCCGCTCCGTGCTCCCACTACTTGTAGCCGCCGCGAGATGCTGCTGCAAGCTACTTCTCCCTTTTTCTCTTCTGCTTGTCAAGGATAGCAGCGAGACACAACTGCTGTTGCCACCCAGTGTTGTCGTTGCGGCTCGACGTGGGTGCTGTAGTTTTTCACTACTGCACCTCTTGTTGCTACGCTAGTGGCGCTTACATGGTGGCATTATTGCTGCTTATGTTGGGGCAATGTCTCTTCTACAAACGTTTGCTTCGACGGGTTCCATGATACGACTGTCGCGGTGACTCTTACTACTACTGTTGGTGTTGCGTCTCTGCGGAAAACCTCCACGAGAGAGGTCTCGCTGCTCTTATACCATGAGAAAATTCTAGGAAGCTTCCTAACATTGCTACTTCTGACGTGGCAACACTGTCGAGTCAGTTGGCGCACTAGCAATCAAGCATGTGCAAGAAGCAACAAGTGTTAGGCTAGGGAGACGTGCAAAGTCTCATAAGCTCCAAGAACTGAGTAATGCAGAGAGAGATGACAACGGACAAGCAGACAATGTAAATACCTACAGCGGCACACAGCGGGTGACGCACGCGGCTGTGTAAGTTTGTCCTAAAACCGGCCCAAAACCACAATTTTGGTCGTAATTCTGTGCACAGGCATCCAAACGCAACACCATCTGAACCTAGAGATGCAAAATCTTGAGCCAAATGCTACGTCTAATTACTTGCATAGGTCTGGCATCAATCAGTGGATACACAATGCAAAACATGCAAATCGGGCTCAAGGGCCAGTTCACCAAGAAAACACTAGCGACTGCACAAAACAACTACAAAGCACTCCAGCAAGCACCCGAAACACCGTGGCAGGCTTCTGGCAGTGCTTTGTGGGTGGAGCCACCACCCGTAGGACATGGAAACTACACTAGAGCGCAAGTTGGGGCAGTGGCGGTGTTGATGTAGCATACGGGCTCCCACGCTAGTTGCTTAGTCTGCTGCCCCCTCTTGCTGCTGCTCTAGAGTCTAAGTCTGAGTGCTCTGGGTTTGTTACTCATAAATGCGCGCGCCAGTGTTAGTGTCAGAAAGCAGCTGAAAACTGGAAGTAACTGATTAGGAGTGAAGAATAAGCAACAATGGGAGACCCCTCAAAGTTCTAGCTCCCCCCCAGCTCTCTAAAATTTGTTACTCAGCTATTCAGCCAATCAGAAAATAGACCTAGACCTATTTTCTGGCAGGCAGGGTTTTCTCGGTGAGCCCTGCCAGACGGCCGACAGCCCAAAACCCGGGCGTCGTCCGTTTTGCCTGAAAACTGGACCATACCAAAATACCAACGCTGCGAACGCAGTCGTGTGGTCAAAATCAGCTAGAAAAATAGAAGCAAAGAGTTATGGCTGCCTGAATCCAGGCAGTGCCTACAATAGTCCATGATGCCAAACAGTGCCACGCAACACAAGACACAGACCCTAGACAGAGCATGACACTGCAGACGCAACAATACAGTCAGATCCAGCGCCTGACGCATGCAGACAGCATCTGCGGTGGCAGTGACCGTCGGTGGCCCGACCTCCGAGGAGGCCTGCTGATGGATATGAGCACGTCGCCGTGGAGAGGAGGCTCCAACGAACTACGAGTAGGCTTCAGCGTGCGTCGGCTCCACCGGACGACACTCTAGCAGCGTCGAATCTCGCCGTCAATCATCTGCACGCCGATGTACACAAGCCGGGAGGACACAACAGAGCACAATGAGGATGCGCAAAAAACCAACACTCCCCCATGACTCACAGGCGTAGTGCACATGGGCGGGCAGCAGTGTTACCGTCGGGGTCCGTTGTATGGGAAATACAGCGACATCGGTACATCGATTTACATCGATGTAGCATCGATGTCGTTGTTTCACCAGGTCAGTTTCGAGAGCGCGCGAGCAAGTGCTCCACCACTCGGACGACCGTTGAACGACCAACGACAATTTTCCTCCGCAGCATGTCGACAGCCATCGATGCGCCGACGCTTATCAATGTGGCAGTCCACCCTGTTCTCGAAATGGTTCATGAAAGTAAAGGAAAGTAAGGACCTACTTCTCTCGCATACTGTCATGTCAGAAACCGTTGAAGAAAGAATTATACATACAAGCACGTTCAGCTTTTCGCATATGATATTGAAGGTATGGGTATGAAAGCTCCTTTCTGTCAAATTTTGAAAGAACGATTTTTTGAACACGTGCACAACCTGTTCGACTCTTATACGTGTCCAGAAAATAACATGATATTCAAAATACCCCCCTTTACCAGAGTAAAAATGTTGGGGTCTTTCCTTCATGCGCCGTCAATCGGCGGATATCTCCATTATTTGTTAACGAAGTTGTTTTCTTTATGGATCCATCCAAATTACTCATGGAAGATATTCCAGTGGCGCCGCATTCTTTGTGCCCGTCATCCTTGGACCACGGTGTACACACACGGTGTGTGGATGATATTGGTTGGAGATTTACTTCCTAAACGTTGCTTTTAGAAATTTGGAAGTCATGTTTTGTGCAGTTTTCCACATGGTTTTGCTCAAGTTTGGCGCACATTTAGAACATACATACGTTTGACTTTTCAGAAGGAATCACACACGTGGACGATGCTTCTGCACCAAACACATCATTGGACAAACCCACATGCAGAGCCTGCTACGATGGCTGAATCGTGCCATCCGACCTTGTCAGTTGCTGAAAGAATATGCTTCTTCAAACTACCGATTGTACCACTGTTAGGTTGTTCAAACCACCGTTGGTTTGAACCACCACTGGTTCAATCGAAGCACTGCCGGTTTCAAATCCCGCCAGTTCAAACCAAATTCTGAAACAGCCGTTGATTCCCATCGACTGCTGGTGCGAATTACCAGCTACAATGCGATAGCGACTCCAACGATCAGGTGGGTGTCCGTTCAGCCAAGTAGGGCTGGCGAAGCGACGGCCACGTCGAGGCACAAGCCACCAAGCTATTAGCTGATGGCTGCAGTGCCTTAGCCGTGAACGTCATAGCTCCACTTCGTGGGCCACTAGCCCCTGAGCCCCGATTCAATGGCTTGCACAGGTAGTACCTCTGCTGCACCTTCTAGCTCTGCAACACAGGCAACTACATGCGAGGTCCCAGTCTTGAACCCGGCGAAGGGTCCAGTTTGCAGGGGCGACTTTCTAACCCTTGCACTCTCCCGCCATTTGAACAAATGGCGTACTGCAACGAAGAAAGCAGGCTTTCAGTGTGGCTCTTGCGGCTCCAAACTTCCAGGGACCTGTGATCGCATAAGGGGTCACTTTGGCGAAGCGAACGCCAATGTTGCCAAGTGCCCAAACCCCCCGCCATTGGCACGTGACGCTCTTGGCTTGGAGCGGGCTCCAATACCAATAGGGGAATGGTGCCCCTACAGCACGTGGCTGTACAACGGCAAGGGCAAGTCATGGGGTACGTGGGACAAGCCAGTCTCGTGGACTCGGCTGTGGGAAGAAAGAGAAAGAGCTGCAGAGCGGGAGAGGGCGAACATTGCAGCAGTTGACTCCGAGGAGGAGGCTGAAGCTGCTCAACAGGCTGCAGCCACCCGCCTAGCAGCCGAGACCGCCATGGGCATTCTCAGAAGCATGCTAATTGTGGATGTTAACCGCATGGCGGGCATGAGACAAGGCAGCATGGACAGGTTCACTGCGCAGGCCAACAACGAAAGATGTCAGCTTTCCATTGTGAAGCTTATGGCAATCGGCGCTCTTCCAATCTCCTTCTGCAAGCAGAGCGTGATGATGGAGGTCATGGGAAACGCCAAGCACACGACACAGGCATTCCGCCTACCCCACAGGGACAAGGTGGTGGGGGTCCTGCTGCCACGGCTGGACAAGGAACTGGAGGCTCTGGACGAGCCACTGAAGCAGCAGTGGCAGATTTATGGGTGTTCTGTGGTAGTGGATGAGTGGGCCGACGAGCAGTCGCGGCCAATCTATAATGCCATGGCGGTGAAAATTCAGGGGTCATGCCACGTGTTCTCACGTGACGCTAGTGGCGTTGTGCGGAATACAAACCACATGGTGGCGATGATTGAAGCCGCCATTGTGGAGGTGGGAGAGGGCAACATCGTTGGGGTTATCTGCGACAACACGAACGTGAACAAGAGGGCCTTTGAGGACCTCAAGGATAAGTACCCCCGCCTCTTCTTCCAGGGCTGCTGCGCCCACAACATCAACCTCGTTATGAAGGACATTGGCAAGACAGATTGGGGTGCAGCAGTTCTGTCAAGGGCCGAGAAGCTGGTGACCTTCTTCCGTAATAATGACATGCCGCGGACATGGCTGAAGCAGGAGAGTGGCGGACGGGTGCTGCTGCCCAAGTGTGACGCGCGGTTTGCAACGGCGCACATCGTCGTTCAGCGCTTGCTGGACATGCGCCCATTTCTGCTGAAGATGGTGAACAGCAGTGAATGGAAGAGCATGGGTGAGCATCGTGAGGCAGGGTTCCAGGCCCGCAAGAAGGTGGTGCGGTCCTTGGTACGCAGGCGGGTATTTTGGGTGCAGCTGAGGGAAATGCGTGACCTGCTAGCTCCTCTTGTTCACGTTCTCCGCATTGCAGACCACCCGGGGAAGGGCGTTGCTGACATCTATGAGGGACTGCTTGATTGCATGGAGAAGCTACGCGGTCTCGCAGATCCAAGATGCAACAACAAGCCTGCACGTGTCGGCCACGCCCATGTGCAGTTTGCCATGGGCCGCCTATCTGCTAGGTGGAAATCTGACATGGCATGCCCTCTTTATGCCGCGGCCCGTCGTCTGCACCCCTCGCACTTCGGGAACAATCTCAGTGGGGATGCAGAGACCGTGACTGCTTGGTCGGTCGTCGTGGATGCACTTGTCCCCGAGGCTGACCATGACGCCATCCAAAGCCAGATCCGTGCCTTCCAGAACGGTCAAACCGCTGTGGAGGTGGATCCATTGAAGACTCCCAAGGCAAACACTCGTGCCAAAGCAGCAATGTTGAAGGTGAGCACTGGTCTGCTGCCTGCTCACGAGTGGCACGAGTTGTACCTCGGTGCCATGCCTGAGCTGCGCAAGCTGGCCATGCAGCTGTTGACTCAGCCATGCTCTTCGTCCGAGTGTGAGCGTGCTTTCAGTGCGCACGAGCTCATCCATACGGTACGCCGCAACCGGCTGAGTGTGAGCACGCTTGAACTGCTGGTGCGCTGCAATGTCCGCCTGCGCAAGCATTACAAGCGCCGCAGCAAGCGCAGGGCAACAGACTTTAACTGGCTACAGGACAAGGACGACTCGGACAGTGAAGATGATGGCGAGCTAACTGAGCTCACCAACATTC
>SZWC01009560.1:70710-82102 GCA_023375785.1 Penium margaritaceum
TTTTGGGCTGTCGGGCGTCTGGTAGGGCTCACCGAGAAAACCCTGCCTGCCAGAAAATAGGTCTAGGACTACTTTCTGATTGGCTGGTTAGCTGAGTAACAAGTTCTACACTAGTGGGGGGGAGCTAGAACTTGGAGGGGTCTCCCATTGTTGCTTATTCTTCATTCCTAATCAGTCACTTTCAGTTTTCAGCTGCTTTCTGGCGCTAACACTGGCGCGGGCGTTTCTGAGTAACAAACCCAGAGTTTCCACACTTAGACTCTAGAGCAGCAGACTGAGGGGGCAGCAGACTTAAGCAACGAGCGTGGAAGCCCGCACGCTACATCAACAACGCATGCTGCCCCAACCTGCTGCCTAGGTTTTCTAGCTGATGCAGTGGATGGGAACACGCAACAGTTGCAACAGGCAAGACAACCAAACACTTCCACACATACCTGCACCAAACGCCACGTACTTTGCCTCACTAGAACTCCAGGCAACGCATCCCTGATTTTCAGTCTTCGAAGAGATGGCAATCCCACCGACATGAAAGAGGGAATCGGTGAGGCTGCAAGAATCACTGTCGTGTGCCCAATCATTGTCTGTGCATCCGTCAATGACCATAGAAGGCAAAGCACGATATATCAGTTTCACACGTAAAGTGTACAGTGCGTATAGACAACACGCAGTGCCGACTCAAGATGTTTCTGGCGAGGTTGCTTGGAAAATTGGGCCAAGGAGTTGACCGACAAGGCCACGTTTGCCCAGGTGGTGGTCGCAAGATACATAAGAGAGATGACCACACCGAGGTAGTCGGTGACATCGACAATCTCCTACATTTGTGCTAAATAAAGAGACTGCAGCAGACGTTATCCTACTGGAGTCATCTCTTTGGATGCAGTGGAGGTATTAGCCAGCAAGGAGGTGAACCAGTCTCCTTGTGTGTGGATGTATGTAGCCTGGTGCACGTGCAGGGTGCGGCGCTGAAGATCGCGCTCAAGTTCCATGTTGAGGAATACTCGTGTCGGACCCAGGTCCTTCATCTTGTATGTGGACTGTAGCAGGTCTTTCACAGATTGGACACCTGCTGGACTGGGGGCAGCAATGAGCAGATTGTTGATGTGGACAAGAATGGCCATGAATGGTTCTGATGGGCCACTCAAGAAGAGTGTAGGATTCACAGTGCTGCGTCTGTAACCGCCTCTCTCAAGAGTTGAGGAGATCTCTGTGTTTCAGCAACGTGGCAAATGCTTGAGCATAAGGCCCAAAAAGGGCCTTATGCAGCCGCTGGACCTTGTTTGTGCCATCTCTGAATCTTGGTGGTTGGACCATGTAAATCTCCTCATGAAGACGACCATGTATGAAGGCGTTGTAGACATATATCTGTTCCAATTCCCAATCGTGCTAAAGCGACAAGGCTCATAAGCGCTTGGGCAGTGGTGTACCGCCCGACCAGGGAAAAGGCCCTGTCAAAGTCAACCCCAATAATCCGATAGAATCTTTTGGCCGTGAGGCGAGCCTTGTACCGGTCAACTTTGCCATCAGGCTTTAGTTTTTGCTGTAGAACCCAGCAAACAAAGACCACCTTGTGGCCTATAGAGAGGTCCACAAGCTCAAAGACACAATGCTCCTTGAGGAAAGTCAACTCCTCCTCCATGGCCTTTTCCCAGAAGTTAGCATCAGCTGCCTCACGAGGCTGTCGAACAGTCATAGGCTCGAGAGGGAGGGTTAGGAAGCCCGAAGGCTATGAAGCATGCAGGAACACAACTAGGAATAGAGGACTGAAAGGCACTATGGAACTCATGAGCCACAAAAGCGTAGCCCACTGCTGATATAGTATGAACGACAGTGAAAGCAAGGCCAACTGCATCAAGACCAGTGGATTGGACGGAGGGTCCAGCCGCAAAGGACGATGCGCTGGAGCGTGTGACCCACTGAGAGGGCTGAGAGACCTAGGAGGGACCAAGTGCATCAGTGTCAGTGGGTACGACAGAGGTTCCAATGGTGGAGGATGATACACTAGAGCGTGAGCGCTGCTGAGAGGGCTGAGAAGCTTGAGAGGAGGAACGCTGAGGAAGAGCACGAAGTCTCCCCCCAAGTGTGTAGGGCTCAAGACCAAAAGAAGGGACCTGAGAAGTTGGTTCATAGGTCTTAACCACAGGAGGCGTACGCAGCACAGGCTCAGGGGATGAGCTGGGGATGGAGTGCACATTAGACTCTGTGTGCGCACCTGAGGATACCGACGTAGAGGGCACATAGGAGGCAAGGACTGGTGAGGACTCCGAGGAGGACACGGTCAATGAGTTGGACGAAGAGGACAGGGGTCACTGTCCGTGGGAGAGATAGACGCCAATGGAACAGTAGGAGGAACCATGTCAGCAGAGGAGGAAGGTGAATCCTCGAGACCGGAGGCTGGGACAGACACACCCCCTCCAAGACAAAGGAGGGAGGAAAGAGAGGAGGGCGGCGAGACACTAGACAGGCCACGAGGGAAGACATTCTCAAAGAAAAGGGTGACGCGGGACTCAATGACACGTGACCATTCAGTGTCCCCGAATTGCCAAGCCTTTGACATGGCCAAGAAACCGAGGAAGGTATAGAGGTGGACGCGAGGGCTAAATTTGTCGTCTCGAAAGTCCTCAGGCAGCCAGACAGCAGCGACACAACCCCAAACGCAAGTAAGGCGCATGTCAGCGCAACGACCATACCACCGTTCAAAAGGGGTGACATGACAAGGAAGAGGATCATGCGAGACACGGATCTAGACCCAAGTCATGTACGACATGGCCTCAAAGGAGAAGTAAGGGGAAAGGAAAGAGGCATTGAGAAGAGCACGGATACCGTCAACAAGTATACGATTCCAACGTTCAGAGATGCCATTCTGTTGGGGTGTGTAAGGAGCAAATGACTGTATACACACCCCTCGAGAGGACAAGAAGCGGGCATTGGTTCTCATGAACTTTCGGTCATGGTCACAATCAAAGAATTTTAGCCAACGACTACAAACCAACTCAGCCTGTGGAAGCTAGGACTCAAGGGTGGAGCAGACGCCACTTTTTAGCAAAGGAAAAGGATCCAGCGCATGCGAGAGAATTCATGTGTGAGACAGAGGACGAAGCAGCCAACCCCTCCCAGTGCATCATGGGCAAGGGGTCCTATAATGTTAACGTGCAAGAAATCAAGGGCGTAGGACGTCCGGGACTCACAAGTGGAAAACGTGGAACGGTAAATTTTGCCTTGAGTGCAGTCAAAGCAGTAAGCAGAGCAAGGGGCAGGGAACATATAGGCATCAAGACCAAGAGCGGGCTCGTCATGTAGCAAACTATCAATGGCAGTAGTGTGAACGTGGCAGAGGCATGGGTGCAACAACGGTGCGTGCGTTGGAGGGAGGGAGCGTGCGACATGAACAAGGGCGGTGGTAGCGGGATGAGGCTAAAATGAAGGCACACAAAACAAGCGGTCACACCGTTTGCCACGTAGCAGAACATGGATAGTGGTGCGGTACAGTACAAATGTAATGTCGCGGCTAGAGGAGAAGTCCATGCCCTGGTCATTGAGAGTCGCAACAGAGAGAAGACTCAGCTCAAGAGCGGGCACGTACAGCACATCAAAAAAGAAGAGCTCCCTTTCAGGGCCAACAAAGCAAACAACCCCAACACCATGGGCTGGCAAAAGCTGGCCAAAACCAATGTACAAAACACAAACATAGTCGATTGGACCTACATAGATGAAAGAGGAACGACTGGAGGTCATGGGATGGGTGGGTCCGGAGTAGAGGATCCAGAAGCCACCCGTCACGCAAACAACCAGTGGATCACGGCTGCCAGCAACAATGACAGAGTGTGAAGGAAGTTGTTGGCCACAGACAGCAAGGCAATGGGGCAAATTGTAAGAATTCAAGTGATCAATCCACAGGATATCAACTCGAGAACATCCCTGAACATGACCCGACGACGGACCACAAAGATTGCCGTCAGAGAACACACAAGCGTCCCCTCAATAAAATCCATACTCTCACCTCCTTGATAGCGGAGGTGTCACTGGTGGACGCCATGAGAGAGGGCAGAACCCTGCTGGCGCTTGTCGTCAGGCAGGTCATGGGTGATGAAAACACTTGAAGAGGGGCGCCCAGAGGTGTAGGTGGACGATGCCCAGGATAGAGGTGAGTAGGACCCAGAAGGGGGCACGTAGTAGACTGGGATGCTCAATCCTGGAGGCCATCCCCAAGGATAAGGTGGCAGTGGTGAAGCCATGGTGTTGCTGTAGGCGGTACCAGATTTAGAGGAAGAAGAAGTACCGCTAGAGGATCCAAACGAGGTGGAGGTGCGAGAAGCACCACCATCACAACCACTACCACCAGAGGAGCGCGCCCTATGCGAATGCATGGCATATGCAAGGCGGGCATCGTCCGGTGGTGCAAGACACTTGGGAGCGGCATGGCTTGTGGCACCATTGTTTCAGCATGTGACAGTACTGGAGGAGGATGAGGAAGATGTGGTGTTGTTAGAACTCCGGCATTTACCGCGCAATCCCTGTCCACCGCCGCCTGCAATACCACCTCTGCCTTTGTCCGTACCACAGCCCCCACCCCCACCACCCCCCTAGGAAGTAAGGGACTTAGCTGTCGTGATGGAGGCGGTGGAAGATGAGGCAGCAACTGAGGCGGAAGAGGAGGGAAGTGCTGTGGTAGCTGCTACAACTGCTACACGATGGATGGACTTGTTCTGCAACGAGCTCCACCAATCAGTTAGGAGCTAGGAGAGAAACTCCCACAATGAGCGGATGCCTAGCGTTGCATCTTCAAGAACAGGAATAGTGGCCAAGTGCTCAAGCTCAAAGGCTTTCACCTCGTAGAAGATGTTAGATAGCTCGGGGATGAGGCCGTTGACAATGGAGAGAATAGGAGGAAGCTGTCCCGGTGTGGCCTTGCCCAGGTCACATAGTAAGAGCAGACTGCGAGCCCAATAGGCGTTAGCATTCTCATCAACACACATACAAATCATGTTGAAATGGACATTGAGGACGCTCTGGGTTGCATGCCCAGTCACTGTCGTGCTACGCTTTATCAGCGCGTAAGCACCAACCGGGTTAGCAGGTGTGCGGCGTGTTGTGTCTGCATTGCACCTCCCGATCTTGTCAGTGAGATCATCGGGTCCAGCACAAATGAGAGCACGTATAGCACGGGAAGACTCAGAGTCCACGGGCACAAAGGGAGGATTTGCGGAGGGATTAGGCTCATGGTAGTATTCGCAAAGCTACTCGTCCTGTGCCCAAGCACTGAAGCGAACCTCCCACAAGTAGAAAGTAAGGTTGGAAGTGAAGTGAGGTGGATTCAAGGCAAAGTCAGGCTTGTACTGCGCTGGTGATGCTAATGCTTTTGTAGCGGCTGCACTGGCGGCGGCTACAACTGCGAGAGGATTAGAGAAGGTAGAGCCAGTAGAGGTAGATGCGGAAGCGGGTGAGGTGCAGAAAGCAGCAGAAATGCCAGCGACAACGAAGGCAGAAGACGTAATCAGAATACAGCCACAGCAGAAACATTAGCATCAGTGGCTCTCGACCACACCTCACCCTATGCCCTCTCCTTGTCGTATGCTATATCGTCGTAGAGATGGTTGCGCTCTCGTGTGGCCGTGGGTGAAGAAGGAATGGGGTCTGTCTCAGGATAAGCGGCAAGTGTGCTGGGTGCCTGGCTGCCTTGAAAGAAAGCCACACAACAGAGAGATGGGCGGCGGAGTGTACTGCTGTTGCTGCTCCGGTTGCTGCTTCTGCTAGTGCAATGGCCACAACATGGCTGATGTGTGCATGGACAGCAGTGGGAGACACTACTGCAGTGAGAGCAGCAATGGCTGAGATGTGCACGGGAAACAGTTGGGGATGCTGTTGCTGTGGCTGTAGCATGGCCGATTCGGAGTTGGGCAGCAACGGTGAGCGCTGATGCTGTTGCAGTACCAACGGCTGAGTGGGTAGCTGCAAGGAATGCCACTGTAGTTGCTGTATCACGGACGATGTGGGTGTGGACAACAGCAGAGAATGCTGCTACTGTTGTCATAACCATGGCAGAGACGTGCGTGGGCAGTTGGAAGAGACGCTACTACTGCGGCCATAGCACGGTCAAAGCAGACTTAGGGAGCAGCGGAAAATGCCGCTGCTGTTGTATTAACCATGGCTGAGATGCACAAAGACAGCTGTGTGAAATGCAGCTGCGATGGCCGCAGCTTTGCCGATGCAGACGTGGACCGTAGCAGTGAACTCCGCTGCTGTTGCCGTAACCACGGCTGAGATGAGTGCTGGCAGCCGCGTGAGATGCGGCTGCGAGGAGTTCTACTGCGATGGCCATAGCATAGCCAATGAGAGTGTGCCTAGCAACGGGAAATGCCGTTGTTGTTGTAGCAACCACAGTGAAGATGCACGCAGGGAGCCGCGTGAGATGCGGCTGCGATGGCCATAGCTCGGCCAACGTGTATGCGGGCAGTAGCTGTAGACGTTGGTGCACTGGCCACAACAGCAGCTTAGCATGAGAGGACAGTAGCGGTAGACGCTAAAGTGAAAAGTGCTGATTGACCGGACCACCCACGCGAGGCTCTTGACGTGGGGCCCGGACGCCACCCAGGGATTGAACCTGACCCTGGAGCGAACGAGCTCCACACTGTTTCTCACATAGTGGTATAAACTGGAAGTGTGGTCCCGAGGGATCAGCAACCTGGCTCACTAAGCTGAAAGCATGAAAATGAGGGAAAATCAAACCATATTGACCATGAGCGTATGTAGTGCATGCACTCCTATGAATGTTTTTCCCCGCGTTGTAATGTCGAAGCATAAAGCATCACTACAATCAAGCTCTCCATAAATCTGATGTTGGGGTTTTGGCCACCATTTGACAGCTTGATGGTGCCACCACTACTATGCTCTCCATGATGCATCATAGGGTTGCACCCGAGAGCTTTAATCCAGGTCAATGACGTACAGTGATGATGTTTGTGTGAGTAGAGCCAAGAGGTCACTTGCATATGTTACATCCATAACCAACACCCACTTTCAAAAGTGAGGGTAGAGTACAAAATTGCTCGCTTCTGTGTCGTTGACCTTTACATGTTATGTTTTGGACATTGTATAATCTTGTTATACGCTCATAAAACATCTCTTGCATCGGAGGAAAAGTCTACCATACTAGGTCATAAAGCTCCGTTTTCCTTTTATCGCAAGGATACAGAAGATGATGGCAAAAGTTGTGCATGCTCCTATTTCCATCGCGATAGTTCGTGGATTTTTCTCTAAATAGGACCACAGACGTCACAGGTTTGTGGTCGGCTAGGGATGCACGTAGTTTTATGGTCTTCTCTGTCGCGTGATAGCGGTAGATGTCTGTTTAGGTAGCGCGTCTCCACACTTTTGAAGACACTTACAGCTTTCAACACTACGTTGGATTGGGATTGGGTCAGTATTTAAGCCCACCACATCGATTGTAGCCTATCGAACGGTGGCAATAACTAAAGCACTAGTCAGACAAGAGCCCATTGTTTACATGAAGGATCCGCGTAGCTTTGCGTTCATGTTACCTCACTACAATATTATTCTGAAACGAGCCCCGATCAAGTACTAAACATTGGCAAACAATTTCTAGTAGATTGTGTTGAAGTCATCGGCGATCGGAAACAAGAAACATTACATGCACACCACCATGTATGAACAAGTACATAAAATTCCTCTACAGATTAAGTTTCAAATTTGTCTTCAGACATTGCACCTCAGGAAGACAAATAATGAATTAATGAAGGAAATTTTAGCATGTATCAAGAATTACTACTTATATATATATATACATATATATATACATATGAATGTACAATAAAAGTCTGTATATGTATGTACATGTACACATATGTCCCGGCAGCTTGCACTCCAAGAAACAGTCTGTCGTTGTTCTTTCCTCCACTGAGGCTAAATATATCACCAAAAGCAAAGCCACCCAAGAGGTTATCTAGCTACGCATGCTGCTCGGAGAACTCGGCTTCGAACAACTTGAGCCTACTCTTGTGCACTGCGACAAAGAGGGAGCTGTCGCCCTGTCTGAGGAACCGGTGGTACACGACCGCACCAAGCACGTCAAGCGCCAGTACCACTACGTGCACGACGTTGTTACTAACGGTGAGGTTGTCATGAGCTACATCCCTACTGAGGACCAGACGACCGACATCATCACCAAATTCCTTGATGACAAGCGGCACTCTTACCTCTGCGAAAACCTTGGCCTTCTTGCTTTCTGACCGCTCTCTTTCTTCGTGTCATTCTTAGGTTGTCTCCTTCCGTTTCTCCTGGATGAGGCTTTGGAACGGACAGAGACACTCGCGCCCTTTTGCCCATGTGTCCCTCCGTAGTCGTTCCCCCCATATGAGGCGTTAGAACATGTACACAAGTCCTCGAGATCAACGACCATCCTTTGCGTCGACCCATCGTCATTCTCTTCCATTCCCCCCACGTGAGGCGCTGGAATGGACGAGGAGTGCTCTCGGTGTCCCTCTTTGCCTTCGCGCATCCTTTCCGCATCTGCCGCTCCTTGGAAAAGTGGCATAATTTGAGCACAAAAGTGGTATACTTTGTGCTCGAACTTGAAACCGGCCAAAAGTTGCATACTCCTGGAAAGAGCTCGGAAAAAGGAGCAAGAGAGGCGGCAGAGAGGTCGCCACTCTCTCTCTCTCTCTCTCTCTCTCTCTCTCTCTNTCTGCCGCTCCTTGGAAAAGTGGCATAATTTGAGCACAAAAGTGGTATACTTTGTGCTCGAACTTGAAACCGGCCAAAAGTTGCATACTCCTGGAAAGAGCTCGGAAAAAGGAGCAAGAGAGGCGGCAGAGAGGTCGCCACTCTCTCTCTCTCTCTCTCTCTCTCTCTCTCTCTCTCTCTCTCTCTCTCTCTCTCTCTCTCTCTCTCCCATCCCTCCTGCCTATCTACTGACTCTCTGGACCCTATCCAGAGGCTGGTTCAGTTACGTTGTGTCTAACCTGCTCACAGCGCCTGCCGTGGTCTTTCTGTGTACCTGTATATTGACAACACCTTGAAAGGCGTGCTTAAATCCTGGCAGAAATTATGCAAGGGGCCGCAGTGGCTTGGCAGCGGAGCGACAGGAGAGATCGAGAGTGTGAGCATGAGCTCCTCTCGGTCCGAGCAGCCGACGTGGCACACAGCTACGAGACACCGATGGTGCCAGCCGGAAGGGCATGAAAACAGTATTCAACCGGCAGCGATTCTGATTGCGACCGTTGACCGGGCCGAGAGTTTGAGTGATGGCACTCCTCTCAAGACAACTGACGGATTTCATCAAAGACAATTGTGTGATGGACAGGTAGACTAAGATTGAGGACTCGAGCTGTCGAGTGACAGAGGGTGCAAGCACTGGCTACTCTCGAGACCGACGAGCTAAAGATTGATGGGAGCAGAGGACTTGCCGGTGAATCCGACCAGCTCGTCCGTTGAGCATACCGAGGGCGCTTGGAATTTTCCAACCTTGGTTCGCTCAGTGCGGAACGGTATTAACCGGCATCTGGGACGCTCGTGGCTGAAGCTCAGGAGACACAAGTGTACCGGACTTCCACACTTGGTCACATTTTGTACTTTCTGGTGCTAGTGTGGCATAATTAGGAAGCTATTTAGTTTCGCTCAATGTACCATCTGTAGTTCATCATGTCAAGAGTTCTTGTTTCTGGTCCTGTGTTGTGTACTTGTGCCAAGTGTGTAACCTCTTGGTACAATGTTCAAGTGTAATCAGCAAGACAGTTGATCTGACTTGTGTGTGCAGTTGTTGAGTGATCACCACAACAGAAGAATTGTTCAAGAGAAGAGTATTATCAGTTGATTAACTTTACCGTACGCCTGTATGTACCTGGAGATCCTGGAGGATTCTCAATTCTAACATCCAAAGGAAAAAATAGAGAACTTTCCAAATGAATATTTCACTCGAATCTAACATATATAGTAGTATGAGGCATATGGAATTATCCTCAAATGAACTCAAGTAGATTTTCACATTCTTCCAACTGATCATGGATATGAAAAGAAAAAAAAAACATAAGTCATATTATTCCTAAGAAAAGATTTTCTTAGATGTTCATTGTTTTTATTGTAGTTTGGTATTGCCCAGAAAACCTGCCATATAGGTTTGATGAGGGTGGACCATAGAGACCAAGTTGCATTTCACAATGAAGGGTCAAATGCGCCTTAATAAAAATGAATCTTGGGTATTGAGACTTTCATTTGATAAATTGAATGGCACTGAAGAGATATAAGGTCGTGTTATCACGGCCAAAGAATGAAACAACTGTTTCATTGTGTCATGAAGGTAACAGAAGAAGCCAAGCCTTTGGGGCCCACATAAATATTCTGGTGGGCCACCAGGAAAAATCATAAGTTCATTCATGTCATCGTGCGGGATAGAGTGAGGGATTGAGTGAATGTGTGGAAGACGTCATGGATGTGATGCAAATGTGAAGCATAGATTGAATGGAAAATGGCTGAGAAAGAGTAGTAAGGAAGTTAAGAGCTTACGGCTGCCTCCCTCCCTCCTTGTACTCCAAAAACCGTCAATCACAAGGAAGAGCTTACTACCACACATCGTGGACAAGCACGAGACATGCGATAACATCTGTTTTTTACTTCTAATGCTTCTCAAAACTTCCAATAAGATGTATCCCAAGGATAAGCACCCGGAAAGAACAAACACCCAGAGCGGGCTGCATGCAAGCGTTGACAGCTACATCATGCCAAGAACCACCCAAGACAGTAACCGCCTGTAATAGCACCTCATGGTTGTGACCACGGTCCTCACAGTCACTTGTTTATCCTTGTTCACCACCCAGAATTAAAACCAAAAAAAAAAAAATCAACAGTGAACCTGTCACGCACCTCTCGCACATGCTCTTCGCCCACATTCCTCTTTAGGTCCTTGCTCTCCATTTCCTCATCAGGCCCCTCTCCTGGCGGCACCCCCTCCAAGCATCCTCCTTGCACATCTCTCCTCCCCATCCCTCCTACTGTGGCTTTCCTTCGAGCGAGACCATCCCTAAGTGTGCATCCTTCCAACTGCCTCCTAAATGGTGGGTTCCCTTAGTTGCGAAATGCGAAATTCACTCACCTATGTGCCTCTCCCATCACCTTTTCCCATATTCAGCCCATTTTCCCCTTTTAAGAGATTCACTAATCTAGCCCCCTCACCTCTCCAATCCTTCTCCAATGGCCACTCCCTCACCCTGTTATGCCGAGCGGAACATGGGTGGTTCACAGGGATGAGGTGGAGAGCAGAAGACAAGGAATTGGGACACTTGAATAATTGTAAAAGCAGGTAGGAGGGCCTTGGACACTCCTCATACCTGCCCTTACCACACCTTCCTCCTGCTCTCCCCTCTCCCCCCCCCCCCCCCCCCCC
>SZWC01009560.1:82264-96723 GCA_023375785.1 Penium margaritaceum
CCCCCCCCCCCCTCCCGTCAACATAATCCTTGCTCTCACCCCGTCCTCGCTGTCCTTCCCATCCCCTCCCTTGTATCCCCTTGCTGGCACCACCCCCCTCAAGCCCTGCCTGCTTCCCACTCAATCACTGTCCCCTTGTTCTTCCCCTCCTTTCTTTCCCACTCCCTCCTCCTTCCTTCATCCTTCTCCCTCTCGTTGTCCTCACCCAATCCCCCTTCCGCCCCTCTTCCTCCCTCTCATTATTCCTTCCTCTCCTCTCCTCCCTTCCCTCTACTTCTCTTCAATATTTGCCACCTCCCTAAGAGCACTTCTTCCCTTTCTTTTCTCCTAAAAAATCCTCTCTTCCTCCCCTCCCTCCGACTCTCACATTTCCTCCTCCTCAGATATGATACCTCCTCCTCATGCCCTTATTTCTCCATATTGCACTCTCCCACCCCCATATTCCTTCCTCCTCTTCCTCTTCTCCTCTTCCCACTAGAACCTTCTTTTTCCATCCCATACTTGTACCCTTCTTCCTAGGATAATGTCAACACAATCAAGATTTTCCTTGACGATGCATGTGCTTGACCCTTGACACTCACTCAGGCATCTACAGAAAAATCGGTATCGTCTTATTCATCAACACCAACATTGTCATAGGGGTCATCGGTATAAATGGCAACGGCATCAACATCTCCGTCATGGTCTTATGTTGATGTTGATGTTGACAACCAACATCAACATAAGTTACATTGACATCATCAGCATTGGCATTGCCGTCCCTTCTGATGCACATGGACCCTACACTCACTATTGGTAGTGGTAACATCAGCATAGGCATGTTCTACATCGACATCATCGACATCAACAGCCCTATCATTAGCATCATTGCCACCATTAGGCAACATTGGACTCCAAAACGAAACGTTAGCAGAACTGTTAGCAGTTACAGGAGGAGTTATAAACAATTCTAATACTTAGGCTACGTGTGGGGCTAGTTGTCCTTTTCGTGCCTTCACCCGCCAGTTGGCCGCAATGCTAGTCCACATCCATGGTGGGGATGGCCCTATAATGCAGACAGGAAATGTTTCTACCCCTGCCACACTGATTTTAGGGCAGGAAGTCTCCCAACATTCCACCTTAGAGTTGGTAGCTGCTCTCTTGGCAAGACAAGCAAGGTTGCAGCGTGTCGTCATTCAAGACTGTGAATTCAAGGAGTCTCGGTGTCTGCTAGTGCAGTAGTTTGGTGAGTGCTTCAACGTGTTTTCATTTAGTGCATGCTATGTGCGCTTGCAGACAAAGGGGTTTTGGTTCGTTTATGGTGCGTCCAAGGACTGCATGGAGCAGGTTGTGACATAACTTCAAGGCATAGAGCAAACATTTGGCGACCAGGAGGAGCCTGTAGAGAGTCCAATCTAACGTTAATACCACCAGTGGAGTCTCAACTAGGTGCCGACCCATCTCACAGTGATGGAACAGGTGTCACATGCAATGAGAAGGAGCATTTCCACCCTGTGTGGGACAATCTGAGCCATTGAGTACAGTAGTAGGAATATCGTTGCGTGTTAGGCAGTATCATAACTGAGGTCTAAAGTAGTTGTGGTGACCTCTCCTTCATCATGGGGATTGTTTGAGCAGTTGTAGAATACGTGGTCAGCTAGTTTGTCCGTTCGTTTGAGTATGCATTTGTGGATTACCTTTCTTTAATTCGCTTTGTAGTTGACAAGTTGGAGGTTGCATTCACCTACATGATTCTTACAAGATCCCTTGAGGGTGAGCCGGAAGTTGAGGGTGTGAGGGACGCGGATAGGTTCAACCTTCAGGAGAGATCAAAGGGGAAACTTGAGAATTAAAACATTGTTCTGATGTGTCAAAGGGGAAGATTAAAACATTCCACCGACCCTCGAAGGTGATGATACATCCGTGATAACATCAAAGGCGATGACACACCCGTGACCACATAACGGTGGAATGATTTAATCTTCCCCTTTGAGCTCAAATGGAAATACATATGGGTGCAATTAAAATATTTCACCATTTTTTCCAATATTAGTAGGGTATAATCCCCATCATGGGAGGAGAGAACAACATAGGCTCATGTTGTCTGTCAATAGGACCTTCTCCGTCATGGGTGGCTTTACCTATAAGAGGATGTGTTCACTTTGTGGGACAAGCTGAGGTAGGAGTTGGAGAAGTTGAGGCAAGACCTGTTGCTGCAAGAGGATGACTGTTTGTAACATCTGGCTTTTTTCAAAGAACAAGGATCCAGTTTTCATCTGAGCTGGTGCCGCTCTGCCTCTTGCCTCCTTCGTGGGAAATATTTCTGTGATGGGGCCGCAATCTAGCCCCTCCTCTCCTACCCAGACTGGTGCCTCAGCAGGTTTTGGAGAGTGATATTGGCGGTGGGTTGGTGGGAATGTACGAGCCTTGGCTCAAGCATGAATAGGAGGTGAGGCTCTGGTGGCCTACGTTGGTTCCTTGGTCCTAGGGGTAGCTACCAATGTTTTCATTGCAGCGGTTGACCCATACCAAGACAGTTTCACATATATTCATGACCGTTGATGATGTAGAGTGCCTTGTCTTGCTCACACCAGTAAAGGTGCATGAAAGATGGGTTTCGGCCGGCAGAGCATTGGTTGGGCGAGTTGGCTTTCCATGCCTGTTTCTTCTCAGAGAATTTGCACCTGGCCATTTCTTATGAGCAACCACTTTCATTGCACAACCTTTGTGTCAATAGATCTTGGCACAAAAGTCTAGGTTCCATGATTCTTGAGTTTTCCGATACCTTCTGTGGTTGCTTCATGGAATATTAATAAAAATTTATCAATGTTGGTACTGTAGCGGTCGAACTATTCCGGGACTGCGCCGCAGGTGCTCGTAAGTGATCATGTTGTAGAGAGGCTTGCTTGCACAATTGGAGTTATGAAAATGATGGGATTTTGCTGACCCACACATTGGTTACGACAGCCACGACCTCTGCAACCGCAAGATCAGCAGCGCTCCCAGCACACGGCAGGCTCTTGCCCACACTCGTGCTTTAGGAATTGCAGTCGTCTCTTTGGCAGCAGCCACACTCCGCATTTGGCAAGCATCCACACTCCTCCCGGATGCAAAAGCAGCGCTGCCCCCTGAACCGCGGTGCATCTGCACCCGTGCTCTAGTTGCCTCTACCGCATTGGCCGTGGTAACTCCCATCACAACAGCGACGATCACGGTACCAGCAACACTCTCAGTGCACAGTGTGCTCACGTCCACCATGCTTCGGCAGCCTCAGCCATCTCTTTGAAAGCAGCGGCACCCCGCATTTTGCAGGCATCCGCACTCCTCGCTGCTGTAACATCAGCGCTGCCCCTCGGCCCGTGGTGCATCTGCACCCGTGCTCCAGTCGCCTCCACCACATTGGCCACGGTAGCTCCAGTCACAGCAGCAAAGATTCCGGCAGCAGCACCGCTCTCAGCGCACAGCAGGCACGCGTCTACATGTGCTTCAGCAGCTGCAGTTGTGTCATCTTGACATGCATCTGCATCTTCACGCAGCTGCAGAAACAGGCAGCCCTCGTCCAACAGTGCATCTGTGCCCGTGCTCAACTTCAAGCTACCACATTGGCAGTGGTGGAATCAGTCGCAGCAGCAGCGGACTTGAAAGCACAAACACGCCAACGCAAAGGCAAGAGAGGAAAGAGCAAGGGCAAGACAGTACCAAGCTCACCAGGCCTAGTGGTGGAGTGAGAAGAGGGGAGGAAGCGCAGCTGCTGCAGATGCCGCAACGTTTGATATGGTGGATGACATGAAGACAATGAGACACGCGAAACCTGTCAAAAGCAGCAGCCTGTGAGTGTGGAGATGGTTGTAGCTGTAGAGACAAGGACCTGGATGTGGTGACTAGAGGCCAGTGTCATGGAGGTGTGAATAGAGGCCACTTCTCTGGAGAGTACAGTGAATGATGTTGTTGCTGCTGCTACTAGTGCATTTGCTATTGTGGTGACCTGTGTAACGACGTTGATTGCAGCCGCTGCGAGGGGCCCTTGATCGACTACAGCAGTGGTGTAGGTCTCAATGGCTCTTCCAGCAACAGTGATACCAGGTGCACGACCAGCGCGTGAAATTGCAGCAAACGTGGAGGCAACAACACTGGAAACAAGTGTTCCTTCTGGTAAACAAAGAATGTCAGAGGGTGCCAATGAAGCTGATTCTGGACAAGAGACTGCTAGAGATGCAGCGCGGTGAGGAACGGAAGGCCTATGTAATGCTGCTGGGACTGCTGGTGCTGCCACACCGGGGGAAGAACGTTGACTCTGTGGATGTGTCCTTTGGGTAACGGGTGGGCTTACAGAAGATTGAAGAGGTCTCTGATCCTGTGGCTGGCACGTTCTGTGCCGTCGGTGAGTCGTCAGAAGCAGACTGACAGTAGGCAGCGTACTCTGCGATGTTCTCCCGCTCATCGTCTGAGGTCGGATCGTAGTCCTTACCAAGGTTGTACCATGGACTGCGGCGGCTGAGTCTCGACCACACCTCACGCTCCGCCCTCCTCTCGTAGTAGGCGAACTCCTCAATGCGAGCGTACTCAGATGCGACAGTGGGTGAGATCGGGATCGTCTCAGTTTTTGGGGGTGACGCCAGGGTGTTGACTGTCCAGCTACCTTGTTGGGAAATCGCTCAAAACGCCGAAGTCGCTGCTACGGAGTCGACAAAGGGTGATGAACGGGGACTTCTGCGAGAGTGACAGCAGAGGCTACTGTCCCACCTGCTGCTGCAACCGTGCAACTTCAGCTTCTGTCGCTACCGAAGCTGATGCTGCTGTTGTGAACACTGTGGCTATGTCAGCTCACAAGTGACGGGAGAGGCACTTGCTGCTAGACTGTTGTCGCTGCAATAGTTGCTGCAACCAGCGCAACGGTGGAGTTTTAGGTGTAGATGCACCACGAGCTGCAGTTGAGGCAGCTGTGCCTGTTGTGAGTGGTGCAGACACACCACATGCACCAATGTTTTGGTTGGCAATTAAGGCGCAGATGCACTGACCGTGGTTGAAGAACGGGTGTAGACGCACCACGTGCCAGCAGTACCACTGTTGGTGCCGACGCACGTGGGTGGACTACGGTACAACGGCGGTCGGGGTGCGTGGGGACGAAAGCACGTTGTTCAGAATGAGAACCAGTGCAAAACTCCGACCCTGGGGTGAGAAACGATGCTGCAGTGATTGCTATTGCGACGATGAGAGCTGCCCCGGTCAATGTAGCAGTCATAGCAGGTACCCGGGTGCAAATGTACCACAGGGTTGTGGTAGAAGGGTGCAGAGGCACTGAGGGGCAGCCCAATTTCGACGTTAGGGTTGCTTCCAAGGAGACGAGAGTCGTCAACTCGAAGCACAACCACGTGCAGACGCAAGCTGTGTGCTCTGAGCAGAGCTGCTGCTACAGATGCAGCAGTTTTGACTGGTTCAACCACTGCTAGGACGAGTAAACGCAGCAACGGTGGACCCAGCCTGTTGGTTATAGTTGTGACACACGCAAGTGCCCTCTTGTCTCCACTCACACACCCACATCATCACTGCAGGTGATTAATCTGGACTGAGGCTATCTGGTGCAAAACTGTGACACATCATGAGGCACACAGTGGTGGTGCCGCCATCAAGCTACCAATCGGTGGCCACAGCACCAATCTCGTCACAAGCCTTAGTTTAGAGATGACTTTGCAAACCAAAATGGAGAATACATTTTGTAGGATTGCATGCCTGTGGTTTGGTTGAAGTTTCACACACTTGCATGCTCCTAGAGTGGTGAATCAGGTTGCTGATCCCTCGGGACCACACGTCAGGTTGTACCGGCGTGTGAGAAATCGCCTGGAGCTCGCTCGCTCCAGGGGCAGGTTCGATCCCTGGGTGGCGTCCGGGCCCCACGTCGAATGCCTCGCGTGGGTGGCCCGGTCAACTGGCACTTACCACCTCGCTCACTTGTTACTTACTCACTTGGCTTTCGCTTACCTCCTTGTGTGTTTAAGTGAGCTTGCCCTGATTCATAGTGTCGCCCCGTTGCACACTTGCTTGCTTACTTGTGTGCTTACTTAGTAGCTGCTGCTACCTACTGGTATCAGAGCAAGGAGGACCCTCTCCTCCTCGGGACAGTCCTGAGACCTCGTCGGGCCACGTCAGTGTGGCGGGTGATCCCGGGCAAGCAACACACTTGCGACTGTGACAGCCACAGCCACTGCACCCAGCAGCCGCAGTCATTGCACCCACGTGGTGTGTGGTGCATTTGTCTTGTGCAAAGGACCAGCACATTCTTGCTTCCAACTCCTCGCACCCCGCCGAGCTTCGGCCTCAGCACGTACGTTGGTGCTGCCACGTAACCCCACCAACAGCAGCATACTTAGTCCCCGTGGCTCACGAGTGGCGTTGCTCTCATGCGTGAACTGGTGCAGCTTCGCTGCCGTACTCACGTACCTCGCCGAGTTTCGGCTCCAGCACGCACACAGGTGCTACCACGTGGTGGCACCAGCCGCCGCACCTATCTTCCACCGGCCGATCGTGCGCTCCTCGGACCAGCAGTTTCTGTCCTGCGGCAACCGCACGTGCACATTCTCCGCAGCAGCATACTTAGCCTCCGTTGTTCACGGGGTTGCTGCTCTCGTACGTGGACCAGCACAACTCCGCTGCCACCTCCACGCACCCCGCCGAGTTTCGGCCCCTGCACACGCATAGGTGCCGCCACGTGGTGGCACCTACCGCCGGACCTGTCTTCCATTGGCCGTCCGTGCACTCCTCGCAACAGCACAATCCGCACCCGTGTCTAACGTGGTGCGTGGATCTTGTGCGTGGGACTGGCACATCACCGCTGCCTTCCGCATCTGATGTGCCATTCCCCATCTGCTTCATCGTCCTGGTTGCGGCCGACACATCTACTGCAGCCACGTCACCACAGCAACCAAGGCCCATCCCCGTGCACCCCTTAGCACCTCAGGCTGCCCTCCGGGCAGCCAAGTGCTCGGCGCACTGGCGTCTCCTCCTGAAGCCGAGCCAACTCCTACGTCTCCCACGGCCTCACGTGAGCGTGCCCGCATTGACGAAGAGCTCACGTACTACGAGGAGCGGGCGGAGAGGGAGGTGTGGTCGAGGGTGCATCGCAGCAGCCCGGGCTACCACCCCGGCGAGGATTTCGACCCCGCCGACTACTACAAGTGGGCAGACAGTCGGGACTACGCAGTCCACCGTCAGTCTGCCGCCAACAACTCTCCGACGGCGCAGAACGAACCAGCAACGGCGCCACCGCGTGATCACAGGACTCTTCACTCACCGGTAAGCCCACCCGTTGCCCATAGGACACGCCACCAACGTCTATGGTCTGCACCTCGTGGCGCAGCGCCAGTCTCCGCGGCAGCAGCATCAGGGGCGTCTACTCCTCACCGTGTCACTTCTCCAGCCGCATCAGCCGCAGAGTCAGCGTCCTCATCATGTCCTGACACTCTGTCTGCACTGCATGCTGCACTCGTGTCCAGTGCTGCTGTTGCGTCTACTTTTGCAGCCACTGCACGTGCCACACGTGCACCAGCTAGCACTGCCACTGGCAGAGCTGTTGAGACCTACACCGTAGCTGCTGTTGATCAGGGACCCTTGGCAGCTGCTGCTGTCAACGTAGTGACCCAGATTCCCGCTGCAGCAGACGCAGTTGCATCCGCAGCAACGGAAGTGGCAACAGCGCTCTCCAGCGCTGTTGAATCCATCAGTACCTCCACGTCGCAAGCATCATCCTTGCCCTCCTCTTCATCTTCAGTGACTCGGCACATTCGGCTGTTGATCTCGACTGCTGCAGCCATCTCCACCCTGTCAGCTGCAGCGCTGACAGGAGTGGCCTGCCTCATCGTCTCCACATCAACTACTGTTGCAGTTGTAGCCTCCTCAGCTGCAGTAGCTCTCCCACCGTTGTTCTCACTGCGGCGCTGTGCTTGGTGAGCTTGGTCTCTTCTTCTCCTGCCATCTCTGCGTTGGTGTGTTTGTGCGACCAGGTTTTTGCCTTGCAGTGGACTACCAACACACCTATCGCACGTTTCTCACACCCACTAGGGCTGGGGAAACTTTGCCAAAATTTTCTTCCCTCGGCAGAGTCGCGTCACTGGCAACATGCTAGTTGACGACGACCAATACGCGGCCTTACAGGCTGAGTTGCAGCGTGAGTGCACTGCCCTCCAGGCTGCGCTCACTGCACAGTGCGCTGCTGAGGAAAAACTTCGTGCTGAGCAGGCTAACCAAGAAACCTTTGCAGATCACATTGCTGATTTGGTCCTTAACCGCCTCCAACCCACCTTACGCAGCACACCGTCTGCTGGCATTGCTGCAACATTCTCCACTTCACCCGCTTCCGCATCCGCCACCACTGGCTCATCCTCTTCTGATCCTCTTGTAGTTGCCGTTGCCGCTAGCGCAGCCGCAGCCAAAGCACTTGCCCCATCAGCGCAGCGCAAGCCTGAATTTGACTCAAACACACCTCATTTCACCTCTAACCTTACCTTCCATTCCTGGGAGGTTCGATTCAGTACCTAGGCGCAGGGGGAGCAGCTCTGGGAATACTACCATGAGCCTAACCCCTCTGCTAACCCGCCTTTTGTGCCTGTTGAGTCTGAGTCTGCCCGTGTTGTCCGTGCCCTCATTCGTACCGAGCCCGATGACCTCACAGACGAGATCAGGTCCTGCAATGCGGACACTGCGCGTCGCACCCCCGCTGACCCGGTTGGTGCCTATGCACTGATCAAGCGACGCACGACGGTGACGAGCCATGCTGCTCGGAGCGTGCTCACTGTCCAGTTTAACACGCTCTCTATGCGTGCTGACGAGACTACTGACTCATACTGGGCTCGTAGTCTGCGACTGCTGCGCGACCTTGGTAAGGCCACCCCTGGACAGCTTCCTGTTGTTCCCTCCATCGTCAATGGCCTCATCCCCAAACTTAGTGACATATTCAGGGAAGTGAAGGCAACTGAGCTTGAACGTTTGGCTGCCATCCCCATCCCAGCTGACGCACCCCCCGGCATTGGTCCCTTGTGGGAGTTCACCTCTCAGCGTCTGACAGACTGGTGGAGCTCGCTTCAGAACAAACGCATTCACCGCGCCGCCGTTGCAGAAGCTACCACCGCCATCCCTTCTTCTCCTTCCTCCACTCCTACATCATCGTCCACCACTTCCACCACGACAGCCACGTCTCTTGCTTCACAAGGGGGTGGACGGGGTGGAGGAGGTGGCAAGGGCAAGGGCCGAGGGGGTACCTCAGGTGGTGGTGGTCAAGGCAAGGGTAGCAAGGGTCGTGGCTCACATGGTGCTGCATCTTCATCTCCCTCCTCCAGCACTGTCACGTGCTGGAACTGCGGTGCTGCCGGTCATGAGGCACCCAAGTGTCCCTCGCCTCCTGACGATGCCCGCCTTGCCTCAACCATGCGTGCACATTAGGCTCGCACCACAGGGTCGGGTGGAGGTTCCGCTCGCTCCTCCACCTCCACTGTCACCACCAGACCCACTTCGTCTTCCTCTTTGACAGCTGCTGCCTACAGCACTGCCCTGACTCCACCGACTCAACCCACTCCCTGGGGGTGGCCTCCTGGGTTTGGCGGCCCAGTCTACTTCGGACCCCTGTTTGGGTNCCGGTCATGAGGCACCCAAGTGTCCCTCGCCTCCTGACGATGCCCGCCTTGCCTCAACCATGCGTGCACATTAGGCTCGCACCACAGGGTCGGGTGGAGGTTCCGCTCGCTCCTCCACCTCCACTGTCACCACCAGACCCACTTCGTCTTCCTCTTTGACAGCTGCTGCCTACAGCACTGCCCTGACTCCACCGACTCAACCCACTCCCTGGGGGTGGCCTCCTGGGTTTGGCGGCCCAGTCTACTTCGGACCCCTGTTTGGGTTCTACTCTCCTCCACCGTGGGTGTCGTCCACCTACCCATCCGAGCGCCCCACCTCTGGCGTTGTCATCACTTGCCCGTCAGAGGACGCCCGTCAGCTGGACTCCGCTCTCTCTCATGCCGTCCACCAGCACCACCTCCGTGATGAAGGAGGTGAGACTGTGCGTTCATCTGTGGGGGCGCTTGCGTGTGATGGTGATTCCTCTCTCCGTGGTCCTTCACCTAGTCATGTTCAGGGTTTTTCCCCAGTCGATGTCCTGTGGATTGAGTAGTGGCAGTCTCACAGTCTACCTCGTTGTCTTGCTGCATGCGGTCAGCGCCTTCTTCCTCGCTCTGCCATCGCCGCTGTGAGTCGTGACCCTGCATCTGTCCGCGCGACGGGTGGCTTCTGGATCCTTAATTCAGGGACCACCCACCACATGACCTCTTGTCGCTCCTTGTTCGTCTCTCTGGGTCCCGTTGGCTCTGTCCGCTTTGTCCGCACCGGCAGTGGTCAGCTCCTACCTGTTCAAGGTGTTGGTGTTGTCCACTTTGTTGGCCCTTGGGGGGGGGGATCTTTCTGCCTGATGTTTTGACCGTGCCCACTCTTTAGCTCAGTCTGCTGTCTGTTACGACTCTCGACGATCAGGGCATGGACTTCTCCTCCAGTCGCGGTGTTGCCTCTGTGTTGCATCGTACCACCGGCCGTGTTCTGTTGCATGGCACTCGTTGTGATTGCTTGTATCGTGTCCCATCATTTGCTCCCCACCCCGCCATGACTGCTCTTGTTCACGTGGCATGCTCTCTCACTCCGGCACACGCACAGCTGCTTCATCGCCGTCTCTGTGACATTCACACTGCAGTTGACAGCTTGCTTCGGGACAAGCCTGCTCATGGCCTTGACGCCGACATATTCTTTGCCCCTTGTCCCACTGACTGTCTTGACTGTGCCCAGGGCAAGATGCACCGTTCCCCTTTTCCACCTCTGAGTCTCGCACGTCTGACCCTCTCGACCTCTTGCATGCGGACGTCATGGGACCCCTCGCCCATGACGCCCTTGGGGGGGTTGGCCGCTATGTACTGTCTCATAGATGAATTCTCTCGCATGCGCTGGGTCTTTGCCCTTCGGCAAAAGAGTGATGTTTGGCCCACGCTTGAGTCCTGGTTGTCCCAGGCCGAACTGGCCTGTGGTCATCGTCTGAAAGTCTTTCGTTGTGACCGTGGTGGGGAATTCATGGGTCCTACTGCCCGCTTCTTGACGTCTCCTGGGGTTTTTATGGAGCCTTCGGCTCCATACACACCCCAGCATTCGGCGTATCTGAATGCTGGAACCGCACTCTTGCTGACGGTGTCCACACTCCCCTCAGTGAGTCCTCCCTCTCTCGCGTCTCTTCTTTCGAGGCCATGTCCTACATGACCTGGGTGTGGAACCGTGTTCCTCACGGTCCCCTCCCTCATCATGTCACTCCCTTTGAGCGATGGTACGTTCGTCGTGGTGACCTCCGTCTCGCTCGTGTTTGGGGTTGTATCGCTGCCGTCTGGCTGCCCGAAGATGTCCACGACCGGAAACTGAGCCCTCGCACTCATCTTTGCACTTGGTGTCTCGGCCATGTCCAAAGCATGGCACTTCTGGGACTCTGACCGCTCTCGCGAAGTTGAATCCCGTGATGCTATGTTCTTCGAGGATGTCTTTCCTCATGACTTTTCCCATGTCCCTCCTCCTTCCTCTCTCTCCTCGCTCTGTCGGCTTGGGGGGGTGTGTCTGTTCCAGCCTCCGATTTCCGTACGTCCTCCTCTCCCTCTCACACGGCATCCCCTGTTCTTCCCACCGCGGACAGCAGTGAAGACGAGGACTCCTTCTCGGAGCCCTTCTCCTCTCCTTCTGAGTCTGCGGATTCCGTGTCATCCCAACTGTCCTATGGCGGTCTCGAGTCCTCGGCACCCACTCACACACAGTCCCCCGTCCATTCCACTCCTGCCTCGTCCCCTGAGTCTGTGTCCCCGTCGGTGGTTGACGCCATTGACGGAGAAGCACCTCAGACTGTGCCTCCCCGGCCTGAGCCCTACACTCGTGGGGGGAGACTTCGTGCTCTTCCCTCTTCCCACTTAGCTCAGCCCTCACAGTCCTCCCGTGGACACTCCCGCTCCTCTGGGATGCCTATTGAGCCTGTCTCTCAGTCCACTCAGTGGGTCATGCGCTCCAGCGCCTCGTCCACAGCTGGCCCCTCGGTGCGACCCACTGGCCTTGATGCCCTTGGCCTGTCTGTGAGTGTCGTGCTTCCCAACTCAGCAGTCGGCTATGCTCTCGTAGCCCATGAGTTCCATAGTGCTCTTGAGTCCTCCGTCGCCGGGTACGTTACTGCATGCTTCGCAGCCTCTGGTCTCCCCACTCTCCCTCCTGAGCCTACCACTGTCCGGCAGGCTCGTGAGGCAGCTGACACTGACCTTTGGGAGAAGGCCATGTAGGAGGAGCTCACGGCCCTCAAGGAACATGGGGTCCTTGAGCTCGTGGACCTCCCTGCATGCCGCAAGGCAGTCTCTGCCCGATGGGTGCTTCGGCGCAAGCTGAAGCCCGATGGGAGGGTTGACCGGTACAAGGCTCGTCTCATAGCTAAGGGTTTTTCCCAGATCCCTAGAATTGACTTTGATGAGACCTTTGCACCGGTTGGGAGGTACACCACTGCTCGAGCACTGCTGAGTCTCGTTGCCCAGCACGACTGGGAACTGGAGCAGATGGACGTCAACAACGCTTTCCTACATGGAAAGCTTGACGAGGAGATCTACATGATCCAGCCATCAGGGTTCACCGATGGCACAAACAAGGTCTGGCGACTGTGCAAGGCCCTCTACGGGCTCAAGCAGTCACCGCGTTGTTGGAACATGGAGATCTCCTCCACCCTTGAGCGTGGGGGTTACCGTCGCAGCACAGTCAATCCCGCACTCTTCTTGAGTGCCCCCTCAGAGCAATTTGTGGCCATCCTTGTCTACGTTTATGATGTTCTCATTGCCTCACCTAGTCTTGCAACTGTCCAGTCAGTGAAGGACTTGCTACAGTCCGCATACAAAATGGACCTGGGTCTTGCGCGGGTGTTCCTGGGCATGGAGCTTGAGCGAGACCGCCAGCGTCGCACTCTGCACGTGCACCAGGCAGCATACATCCGCACACTGGGGGAGCGCTTTGCCCCCCTACTTGCTGACGTTTGCACCGCATCCACACCAATCATCTCAGGTGGGGGAGATTGTTGATGTCACTAACTATCTCAGTGTGGTCGGCTCCCTCATGTACCTCGCTACCACCACTCGGGCTGACGTGGCCTTCTCAGTCAACTTTCTTGTCCAGTTCTCCCAACAGCCTCACCAGAAACATCTCGAGGCAGCACTTCACATGGTCCGCTATGCGTTGTCCACCGCACGGTTGGGATTGTGCTATCGTGCACAACCCTCTGTGGTGGTAGACGGATACACAGACAGTGACTGGGCACATGACACGGATGCCTGCAGTCGCACTGGCTACATTTTTCTCGTCGGTGGGACTGTTGTTTCTTGGAAAAGTGGTCAACAGGGCTGTGTTGCTCGAAGCTCCAGTGAGGCTGAGTACGTGGCACTCGGTGCAGGTACGTGTGAGAGTGTGTGGCTGTCCCGTCTGTTGTAACAACTGTGTGTTCCCATCCGCTGCATCACTCTGCGCTGTGACAACCAAAGTGCAAAGGCAATCGCCGAGCACGATGGCATGCATCATTCTCGCACAAAGCACATCAACATTGAGCATCACTTAGTGCGTGAGCGCATTGCTGCTGGAGAAGTTCAGGTGGTCTGGGTTGACACTGGTCAGCAGCGTGCAGACTTCCTCACCAAAGCTCTCAACAGTGGCATGTTCAAAGCGGTTGTGCATGCTGTTGGTCTGCTGCGCTCACGTGATGCCCCTGGTTGACGTGTGTCATGTACGTCTTGTTGTCTTGTGACGTGCTCTTTCTCTGCGTGGGTGTAGACTGTTCGTCTGTGGGTCATGGGGGAGTGTTGGTTATAGTTGTGACACGCAAGTGCCCTCTTGTCTCCACTCACACACCCACATCATCACTGCAGGTGATTAAGCTAGACTGAGGCTCTCTGGTGCAAAACTGTGACACATCATGAGGCACACAGTGGTGGTGCCGCCATCAAGCTACCAATCGGTGGCCACAGCACCAATCTCCTCACAAGCCTTAGTTTAGAGATGACTTTGCAAACCAAAATGGAGAATACATTTTGTAGGATTGCATGCCTGTGGTTTGGTTGAAGTTTCACACACTTGCATACTCCTAGAGTGGTGAACCAGGTTGCTGATCCCTCGGGACCACACGTCAGGTTGTAGCGTGTGAGAAATCGCCTGGAGCTCGCTCGCTCCAGGGGCAGGTTCGATCCCTGGGTGGCATCCGGGCCCCACGTCGAATGCCTCGCGTGGGTGGCCCGGTCAACTGGCACTTACTGTTCGTGTGTGGGCTTTGGCCTGACACCCTTGTGAGGACAGCGTGGTTAGTTTGTGTCTGGCACATTGCTCCGGTTGAGGTTATGCTGGTCGAGACCCGTGCACCTGGTGACTTGTACCGGTGTGACGTGGAGACCCATTGCCTCCATGTG
>SZWC01009561.1:36825-66291 GCA_023375785.1 Penium margaritaceum
AGCAGAGCCCAGTACTCTGCTATCCCAGACTATGCTATCGGTTCCCCTGGCTTGGGGTACAACTGCTGCAACTGGTCGCGTAGTAAGATGACCAGAGTCATCCCCCTTTCTTCATGGTGGGTGGCGAGATGATGCCATGCCTCGTGCAGATGGGTTGCACCGTCGCGCGGGTTGGTCCGGTCTTCTCCTTTGCCACCAAAGCAAAGTTGGCAGATTGCATACACTTGTTCATCGGGGAGGGCACAAACAAGATTGTTGAAAGAGCATAGAAGGACGCGCTCGTTGGTGTTGTTGGTAAGTGGCAAGAGATACAGCTCCTCAAGACCGTGTTCAACCGTCCATGGGAGGAAGATATCCTTCCATACAAGGAAGTCGAGTGCACTTAGTGGCGGTAGCGTCAAGTCTTTATGCGACATCACCTTGCTGAACTCATCCCATGTGATGGTACCGGAGGTAACGACGGGTTGAATTGCCGGTTTGCTTTCCACGGGTTGATTCGCGGGTTGGCTTCCGGCGGGTTGGTTAGCATCAAAAGCGGCATTGCCACCTGGCACTGATCCTGCGACACTCATTGTGAGCGTTGTGCACGCCTCGTGAATATGGCGCCAGCAGTCCTAGAGCTGCCCTGTCCCTTTGATCTAGCACCTACTTCCTGTCCTGCGATGAGTCGGACTGAGAGAGCCAGCCACAAGGCGTGTGCCTTTGGAAGAAGTGGCTGTGGCTCAGCTGCTATCCCAACCTCCCCTTTTTCTGCTCCATTCACGGTCTTCTGTCCACGGAAGGATCTCTTGATGGGGAAATTTCTTGGCCTCGCTACCCTCTTGAGATGCCTTCGCGTGGCTCTCTAACTGCACACAGCCCCTCAAGGGATCTGGCAGCCCTGCGCGCTTGGCTCCAGCAAAAACGGCCTACTTCTGCGGTGGTTTGAGCCACCACAGACCTTCAGCGTCGTTTTGAATGCGACCGCTCAATCTCGCTGTTCCTGCTCTCGTGTGTTCTCTACGCCCTGCAGTCAGGGCTCTGATACCATAAGGGAAACACTTCAAATCCAATGGGAACATTCTCAACTGAAATAATTAAGGTTCTAGAAACTTTCGTCCATGGTTAAGTGGCGGCCATGGACGCCACAATGACTTCGCAGAAGAGCAAGAAGAATTCCTAAAGGTGAGTCTCGCTATTCAATCTCACCCGTTGGCTAGCGAGCAAAGCTTGTCGGCGCTCATCAAACAGCGAGGGCATAAAGCCTCTCGAGATGCACATTAGCACACTAACCTAAGTTTGAGTTTGAAAACTAACTAGGTCTGTCAGAACTAACACCAGGTCACATGTGGGACTCATGCAGGCCAGAACACGGTGGCATCAGTATGGAACGAGGACAGAACTAGGTTTGTACAGAGACAAGATCTTGTTGTAGAGTGGAGCTGAGGAGCTGCTGCCAGGAGGGAGGCGAGCACATGTGGAATAGGAAAAGGTTTTGCCAGTCCTCTGGTGGCGCGTGCGCTCACTATGTGTGACCTCCACTCTTTGAGTCAGAAGGCCATACACACTCATGGCCACAGGAGAAGGAAAACATATACAGGAGAGAACGAACAAGAGCTCACAATCCTGCTTTTTTGTTTTCAAGTGCGAGCATAAAATCTATGGTATCTCTCACTCCCTTGCTCCCTCATGCTCTCTCCCTAGCGTGTTCCTACTAGCTACTGATATCAGAGTGATAAGGGGAAAACTCTCTCCTCCTCCTCCTCCTCCTCCTTCTCTCTCTCTCTCTCTCTCTCTCTCTCTCTCTCTCTCTCTCTCTCTGTGTGTGTGTGTGTGTGTGTGTGTGTGTGTGTGTGTGTGTGTGTGTGTGTGTGTGTGTGTGTGTGTGTGTGTGTGTCTGAAACACCTTCTTGTGTGGTGGAGCTCCGAGTTTTGGGACTTCGTCTTGCCGCCAACTCTGAGTTGCGGACTCAACACACCACACACGCTTCCTACTAGCTAGCCACACCCATTTCTCCAACCACTTAGCTGCATTATGCAACCCTAGTTGGGTGTGCACAAGGCCTTTTTGCCCACCCATCATGCTTTCCACAGCCATGAAACCAATTGCGGTGACTTGCCCGTAGGGCAAAGGTTCTTGCTTCCATGGATCTCCAGTCTTGGTACTCATTCTCCACTACATCCCAGCGTGGCTTTCCACTCACCAAAAACACCTCTGCTCCACACTTGATTGCAGAGGGACAAAGTTTCTAGTTTGTCAGTGACCGGACATTCCCTCTTCTACTCTTTGGCCACCTGTCTCCTCATCGTTTTCTGTAGTAGCTCCTACTCTACCAAAGACAGCTGCATCATTGGTACATCCGGGCTCCTTGGCTCAGCGAGATTATCATCCCACAAGCAATCTGTCACCAAATTTGTACCAGGATTTGCATCTTCAACCACATCATTAACAGCTGCAACTGCAGGTGCAACTGCATCAACAACACTTACAGCTAAAGTGGTAACAGTTCCGTTGCCTTCTCCAAACCTTCAGGTGTCTTACCCACCTGGGCTGCCACTGCCCCAGCATTAGAAGCCTCTCTATAGTCATAGCTATAGTGACCACACCGATAGTAGCTACTGCCTCAGAAGTAGGTTACTCCTACTTACCTACAACCCACTAGGAATTTACCCGTTTGGACCACCACAAAATCAACAACAGCAGTAGTGCCCAACCATCCACAGCCAGCGGGTATCTTACATGCGAGGGTTTCCACTAACTCAGCATTCGTTCCCGCTACTACATCTGCCGCCGTGGCAGTAGCATTGTGGTTCTTGTCTACGGCCTGTCGAGTGTCTTGTCTGTTGCGACATCTATGGCCTGATGCCCAATAAGCTGTAGCAAATGTAGCCATTACCGTAGCAGCGACCATTGCTGCCACATAAACATCAGCTTTAATCGTAGCAGCAGCAGCCTCTTGACACATTCTACCGTCCTAGCAGTAACAACGTAGGCCTGAAACTCTTAACTACACAACCACAAGAAGAGCATTTTCACCGCCTCTGCCAACATGACATTGCCTCCAAGTTACGGCCAATCTAATCCCCTTTTAATGAGGAGGAACAAGGCACAAGTAAAGAGTATGTGGCACATCATAAGGAGTTGTGGTGTCAACAACAGTTTGGACATATGTGCCTGTATCACGTGTACGATCCGGGTGAATAAAAGGAAGTTGTTATCCAGTATGAGTGCAATCAGGAAGAGATTGACTGACAGGATTACACAGCAAGTCTCTACCCCCTCTACTGCTCCTCCCATAGGTGGGCTACAGACATACTTGTAGCCACAGTAGCAAGTTTCATATTCTAAGTAGTCACAGTCACCCACGTAGGCTCAGCAACAACAGTCGCAGTAGTAGCAGCTCACAGTCTCAGCAAGCCTTACACCAACCAACACTTTGATGCACAAAGACTTGGCAATAGCTGAAGTTGTCAGCAACTCTCTTGCCATCCTTGATTCTATTGCTGCTGCTGATGTCAATTTTCTTACCACTGGTAGAGTCTCTCATGTGCCTGCTTCCACTGCTAGTGGTCGCATTGAAGATGAGTACGCACAGACCGCTTCCATTTACGGCCCTCTAGCAGGGACTTCCATGAACGTTGCTAACTACTTATTCCCTCGCACAACACTGTACACTTGTAATTGTATACCATTAGCACCCACACTTCTTGATGCAACTCATTGTACACTCCCAACATACACTTTCACTTCACATCCCCCTTTCAACCTGACGTACGTCAAACGTTGGACACATGAATAATTTTTTGATGCAAAACATTTGGTGAATACTAAATCTCCTAGAAACTCAATGTTAGAGGAGGTCATGGTTTCACCATTTTTACAACCGTGAAACTCATGTGACAACACTTTATCACACTTATGTGGACCCTTGTCCATACTACACTCCTGTCTTGTGTACCTTTCCATGGAGTAGCCGCATACACCCCACCCCTCTCACCTCTCACACTATTCTCGCTCAAACAAACCAACGGTGCACACTGGTGTAAAGATTCACGTCAAAATAGCTCATAGCAGCGTACACATCCAGGTTCACTTCCCACTGACACTATTCAGCCTCCACACCCCCATCCATAAGTCTAGCCTTGCATAAAACACACTAAAACTAGTGTATAATTTTTGTCATGCCATTTCTTTAGGTCATCCACCTCCACATCCACATCCCATATGCACTCTCACCTCATAATTCCTCTCGCTCCCTTCCCGTTCACCTCTTACTGAACCCACACACAACAAAACATAGTGTACAATCATACTCACAAAGCACTCGGTCATTCATAAACCTCCTTAGGGAATCCCCACATACTTTCACTAGATATTCCCTTCCTAGCATCCTATGCATCCACCCACCTCAGCACAACCACAAAAAATTATTTACTAGAGTGTAACTTCCTAGAACCTTCACATCATACCACTATCCTTCATACACACTTCCTATAGTTTATAAAACTACCTTTATTGAATCTACCTCTTCTCGTTCATTTTCATTTTCCCCCTTCGTCTAACATAAGTTTCTATCCCAAGTCAGACTGTTTTGACACTCTTGAGGTCGTCTTCAAGTCTACCAAGAGGCAAAGTTTTTCATGCTCACCATTATCATCGGTCTTTCCGGGTATGAAGATGTTGCAACCAAGACCATCATGTGGCTATTCTCTGTTGTAGACAGCTTCAATGCAGTTAGAAGACATCATCATTCACCCTCATCCTCGTCATTGACCTTCCAAAGGCACGGTGATTAAGCAGCTTGGATCACTTTTGTTTGATTTACCCTTTTACGTGCTCTCGTAGTTGGTTTCCACACCACCGAGAGTCGTTTCTTTGCACATCCTCATCATCAGTTGCCTCCAAGTAAAGAGTTATGGCCTCCAGCACCACCACTTAGTGGTTTACCTGGCCAGTCTCTTCTGTGGTCAGTTTTTATGCCACAAGATGGAACTCTACACGCCTATCCATGTCATCCACCTGGTGACATGGAGGCCCGACTGTTGGCACCCTCTCGTCGCTTGTCTAGCCAGTCTTCTTGATGGTCATCTCATACACCACCGGGAGAGAGCGTTCTTCGTGTACACCTTCGTCATCTGCCACCCCCCGGCACGGTGATGTGGTGGCCGGCACCACCTATTCGTGCTTTTGCTGGCCATTTACCTTTGTTTTTGGCTTCTATGCTGCTGCAAGACAACACTCTCCTACGAAAACAGGAATCACTACTTCATGGTTTTGCCTTCCACTTCTATGGAGATCGATTCCACGTTTGGCTCCAGTGTCATCAGCACCCAAGTGAGTGGCATCCACCCTTACTCCAGCCATTTGCATTTCCTCACTCTCCACAGGAGCGAGACCTATCCAATTCTGTCATAACCCTCAATAGAGCTATGGCAATCCTATGTACCGAGCTCTAGGGTCTGAATCGGCTTGTAGCGGATTGGACGGAATCCTTGGCCGACTAGGCCAAAACCGTGGTGCTTGAGGATCTCTGACCCTTAAGCCATCCCGTCCAACCGCCCGCAGTCCCAGTTGACCCCGCTCGAGCCACGTGGCTCCTTCGACTGGTTGGCATGGCACTGCCACGCTGCACTCCCCCCCACTAGGAGTCAGAGCCGCCTCGGCATCTCCGGTAATCCCAACGTGGGATTCGAGCCCTGGAGCTCTGATACCAAAATAGCGGATTGGACGGAATCCTTGGCTGACTAGGCCAAGACCGTGGTGCTTCAGAGTCTCCGACCCTCAACCCATCCCATCCAACCGCCCACAGTCTTAGGTAACCCCGCTCGAGCCACGTGGCTTCTTCGACCGGTCGGCGTGGCACTGCCATGTTGCACTCCCCCCCACTAGGAGTGAGAGCCGCCTCGGCATCTCCGGTAATCCCAACGTGGAATTCGAGCCCTGGAGCTCTGATACCAAAGTAGCGGATTGGACGGAATCCTTGGCCAACTAGGCCAGAACTGTGGTGCTTGAGGGTCTCCGACCCTCGAGCCATCCCGTCCAACCACCCACAGTCCCAGGTGACCCAGCTCGAGCCACATGGCTCCTCCGACCGGTCGGCGTGGCACTGCCATGCTACATGGCTGATGGAGCAACTTAGTGACCTCGTTTTCTTTGAGCATTCTGATTCTTTCAGTCCGATTTTTATCTCTTTTTCTTCCTCTTTATCATCTTCGTCTGAGGGGGATTCTCCAACTTGAATAGACCTTCCATCTCAGTTCACAACCATTCTCTCTAATCCTCCACTCTGCCAATATCATGACGACAATGGATCAGCCACAATCTAGTGCTTTCTCCAGTTTGAATCCTACTCGACAATCTTGTCAGCGGGCGGCACGTCATGTCCATCTTGTCTCTGGAACATTTGTGCCTCTGTAGGCTTCTTAGACAATGCCGGTAAGGAGCAGGGTGTGCATCTGTCCACTACGACAGTGACTGCAATAGTGAGCACGGTGGTTGGAACAAGAGTGCTGGGTGTACCTTCAGTACATGTTACATCAGTTGGAGGAAGATCACAAGGAGCAACTCCAACACGTTCTCCATTAGCTGGAGTAAGAGTGCTAGCGATTCTCTTACAACCAGTGACATTGTTCACACATCGAGAACCTGTGGTTGTGTGCACCGGCATAGAAGTACATATAGAAGGTGCATGATCTGTAACGTTTACTACAACAGCTACGTCATTGGTATCAATAGCTTCAATAGCATCAGTTACATTGGTAGTGCCTGCATCCTCAAAAGCATCAAGTGCATCAGCTGTACCTTCAGCAGAACCAGTTGCACCAGTTGCATCAGCTACATCAGTTTCATAATAAGTGTCAACAACTTCAGCAACATCAGCTTAGTCAACGGTACGAGCTGCATAGGCTGCCTCACATAATGTGGCTGCCTCACATGCATTGGCTGCATCAACTACATAGGCAGCTTCTGCACCATCAGGCGCATCAGCTCCACTAACAACATCGCTTGAATTCACTTTACCAAGTGTACCATTGGTGTCAAGAATACCATCAACATCAAGTACATTGGCAGCATCTATTTCTTTAACACCATCAGCTACACTAGCATCTTTCATTACATCAGCTATACCTTCACCATCATAAGTTGTACCCACAGCATCCGCTATTCTAATTACATCAATAGTATCCACACCTTTAGTAGCATCAGCTGCGTTGGCGATGCCACATCCATTGGTTGCCTCACAACCATTGGCTGAATCACTTACATTGGCAGCATCTTAGCTATTGAGCTAACCTTTGGCAGAGGAGTCACGAAACCAAAAAGATCTCAAAGGATTTTTCAACTTCTTCCTTTGTAGACATGTACCATGTACCCCAAACTTAATCAGGTATACACTTCACCTTCAAGAGTACTAACGCCTTAGCATTGCATCTCATCAAGAGCTCAAGTCGTTAATGTGCAAGAGTGCATCAAGCAAGGGTTAATTGATCAGCATGCAAGACACGTCCTCTTACAGCTGTCTGTCCTCTCCTAGAACTGAAAAAACACTTTCTTGAGAAGTGGCCTGGTCCTACCACATCACGAATAGACTTGCAGTGTGGGCTTGACACATAGGCATCCTTGTGCCAAGGTAACATATCAACCATATAGCTTCCAAGAATCTACGGACATTCTTTCTTGGAAGCTTCCACAACGACCAAGATGTGCATGGCGGCCAGGATCGAATTCATGACCTCCCACTTGGCCAAATCAACAAAATGGCCAAGTTAACCATTCACCCACATGGTGTACTCATAGGTCGTATCTCACATAAGATAGACCATGGTTGAGTTACACTACAATGGATCCAGGGGTCATACCTCCATAAGGGGTACAACATTCCTGGTCTATCATACAACACGGAACAAGGGGCAAGCATTTTCAAAAAGTCTCTTCCTTTAACCTTGCATCAACTACCATCATCATTCTTCATCATTTACGTTGACCATGCCGATACCTTGCCTGCCTTCCTCGTGGAGATCCTTGTCCGGTGGCTTTGTAAGCATATCACCCCGGTTGAGCTTGGTACCAACATACTCAACCTCCACTTTCTGCTCGTAGACCAATTCCAGAGCATATTGGTGGTAGATCTTGATGTGCTTTGTGCACCTGGACATGACTGGGTTCTTGGACATTTCAATTGTGCTCATGTTGTCAATCTTGACGATTTTCATCGTTGCCTGTGGTGCCTTCATCTCACATAGCAAACTGCGTAGCCACTGCATATCTTTATACACCTCAGCCAAGGCGATGTACTCAGCTTTAGCTCTTGATTTGGTACTTCGTCTCCCTCCTCAAGAAAAGTGAGCCACTCTCCATGTTTTGGAGTGTTTTCGAGTTTAAGAAGCTCTCCCTTACTCACAAGCCTTTTGTGGAAATTCACATCTTTGCTATGGATGACCTTCTTGGCTCCTTGGTCCCATATTGTATGAGCTCTGTGGGCGGTATCGTAGCGGACAAAAATACCCTTCCGTGCTCTTGTATCAAGTTTTCCTGGGCCCTCACCGGCCTGGACCTTGGCAGAGCCGGTGCAACCAAACACCTTGAGATGGGAGGCGGCTGGCTTCCTGCCTCACCATGCTTCTTAAGGTGTCTTCAGCTATTGTGTTTGCTTCTTCTTGCCTCTCCTTTGCAGAGTTGCTGCAAGTGTGAGGTTCACAAGATAGGTAGTCGTACGTGCTGCTTCATCCTAAAACCCAGGAGGCAGCTTGGCGTCAAAGAGCATGCACCTTCTCATGCCTAGGAGGGTCTTGTTCATCCTCTTTGCCACGCCATTGCTTTGAGGTGAGTAGGGGGTAGTTGTCTGGTGTTAAATACATTGTTTCTTAAGCAACTCTCTGTAGGTTCTAAACTCTCCCCTATTGTCTATCCTAAATGCCTTCACCTTGTTTCTTCTTTATCGCTGACCCATAGTGACAAAGGCTTGCACGTTTTCCTTCACCTCAATTTTATTTTTGAGAAAGTTTATCCAGACTTTGTGGCTGTTGTTGTCTATGCATATGAGCAAATATCTGCTGTCCTCGGCGAAAAGGACCAGACACATTAGAGTGGATGAGGTCAAGGGGTGTGAGAACACGCATACCATTACGTTTGAAGGATTTCTTGTAGGCCTTGCCCTGAAGGCATGGCTCACACAAGATCTCCGTTCCCTTTGTCTCATCACCTTGCTCCATCCCACGCACTAGATCCTACTTTTACATGAGCACCAATGTGCAGTAAGCCACGTGTCTAAAGTACCTGTGCCACAAGTTCTCAGACCATGTGTGCTTGCTGGAATGAACAACCCTGGGGGTTGCTCTTGCTTCCGGTTTTATTGCCAAATCTTCCACTGACACTACTTCCGCTGATCCAAAATTCCCTTCCTCATCAGAATCTATGTTGCTACTCCCCTCACCATCACTCTTGGACAAAGATTCAACCTTTGATGTTTTCATCTTGGTCTGAAATACCTATAGGCCATCAACACGAGGGACCTATGCAACAACCTTCTTGGCAGAGTATGAGATGTTGATGTCGTTGGTAGGGACTATCACTGCTTCCTTCTCTATGAAGACCACTTTCATTTCATGGTCAATTATCTTCTAGAAAGAGAGCAAGTTGGCTGTGAAGGAGGGCAAGTAGACTATCCCCTCGAGCTTGAGGTCGGAGTCAGCACCATTGACACCCACAGTGACCAACTTATCACCAATCCCCTTAGCTGCCTCAACCTTGTTGTTGGTAACTCTGAATTTCATGTTGCATGGAGCACGAGAGATAAGTCTTTCTTCAAATAAGTGATGTTCTCATTTGTCCCTGAATCGAGGCCGTAAGCTCCTGGCCTGAGTATCACCCTCCCTTTGTTGCAGGCACACTCAACAATCAAGCTTGTGGGATCTTTCCCACCATTTTCCCCTCTCCATTGTTCCCCATCCCCTCCCTTCTTCTTGGATGCCGAGTACTCCCGAGCCCAGATCTAGCCTTGCCATAGATATGGAAGTTTCCTTGGTACTTTGGATCCCTCCCACTGTTGCTAGTGTTGTTGTTTCCCTTGAATTCAGAGGATCAGATATTGCGGAAGGTGCCACTACCCCATGATGTGAAGGTTGCCGTGTTTGCTTCACTACTATTGCGAGACATCACTTCGTTTCGCACATTCTCCGAGAGGGTAGTATAGGAAACTTGCTATTTAGTCCACCCTCCAATCATTCTGACCATGGGACCCCAGCTCTCTGGCAGCGTCATCAGAAAAATCATGGCCTGCATATCAGATTTCAGGTCCCATCCCATGCCGGTGGCTTGTTGCAAGAGTGTGTCAAACTTCTGCATGAATGCGGAAACGTCCGCCCCTTCACTAAGCCTCATGTTGATGAGGATCTGTAGAACAAAGAGATAGTTTGCAAGTGAGGATGACTGAAACACCTTGCCTAGTTTAGCGCATGCCACGGCTGCCACTATAAAACTGCTGATGTGGGACATGACTAAGGCTTGGATGGAGGACACAAGAACAGCAAGTGCCTTCTTGTTGAGCTTGACCCATGCCACAAGGTCAACATCCTCCTCCTTTGGTGCTCGGATAGTATTGTCAAAACATCCTAGCAATTCCGTATCATCCATGATGATTTCAAAATGCCACTTCCAGAGTGCAAACCTGTGTCCATCAAAATTAAGGATGGGAGAATGGTTCCTTGGTTCCCTTGTCCCTTCCATCCCTACGAATACAACTGCTACAGCTGCTGCACGTGTTTTTTATGCTTATGCACCTGTGTCTAAGGTCGCTATAGGGTGTTCGTGAGAAGAGGCAACTACTTGCCATGTTCACGTTGGCCGTTGCGAGCAGGTGTATGCTTATGTAGGCTGATATAGGCTGATGTCAGCTCCCAAGGTGGAAGGGTGTAAATGTGTTGCATTCCCCTCCTGCTGATGTTGACCTACAAATATAGAGGTTTGGTGAGAGAGAGAATGCGTTCTCACTGCTTGTGACTTAGCGGTTGCATGTGTGCAATCGCTCTTACCAGAGTCATGGACCCATAACCTTTTTTTAGCTATTGAGCTAACCACATCTGGAAGAGAAGTCGTGAAACCAGAAAGCTCACAAAGGTGAGCTTCTTGGTTTCGCGGCTTCCTTTGCAAGCATGTGTTATGCACCCCAAAATTAATCAGGCATACACTTCACCTTCAAGAGTACTAATGCCTTAGCATTACATCTCAAGAAGAGCTGAAGTCGTCAATACGCAAGAGAGCATCAAGCAAGGGTTAATTTATCAGCATGCAAGACCAGTCCTTTTGTAGCTGTCTGTCTTGTCTTAGAACTCAAAAGCACACTCTTGAGAAGGGGTCTGGCCATGCCACATGACCAATAGTCTTGCGCTATGGTCTTGACACATAAGCACCCTTGTGCCAAGGTGATAGATCAACCATGTAGCTTCCAAGAAGCTACGGAATTTCTTTCTTAGAAGCTTCCATAACAACCAAGATTTGCATGGGGCCAGGATTGAACTCATGGCCTCTCACTTGGCCAAATCAACAAAATAGCCAATTTAATCATTCACCCACATGTTGTACTCACAGGTCATATCTCACATGAGACTGAGCATGGTTGAGTCACCCTACAATGGATCTAGGGGTCATACCTCCACAAGGGGCATATCATTCCTGATCCATCATACAACATTGAACAAGGGACAAACATATTCAACAGCGTTTACATGTTCAGTAAAATTAGTTGTACCACCATCATAAGCTCCCCTTGTTGGATTTACTACATCGAATGCAGTACCTATGTCACTTGTTTTGATAGCTTCATTAGCATAAGCTGCATTGTTAGCATCTCTTGCTTAAGCAAATGTATCTACATCGGCACCATCTACTAAATCAGTAACATTTGTAGCACTAGCAGCATTTACAACATTGATAGCATTTTCAACATCCGCGATAGCTATAGCATAACGTGTATCAGCTGCATCAACATCATATGGACCATCAACAACATGTACACCATGTGCTTCATAAGTAGCATTAGTTGCATCAACACCACAAACTACATTGGGAACATCAATTGTATCATCACCATCGGCTCCATCATCAGTGTCAATGACATTGGCAGTATCAGCTACATTGGCAGTATCGGTTTCATCAACATCATATGCACCATCTACAGCGCCAGCACTGTCGACGAGGCAATTGGCCGACAAACGTCCGACAAACGGCCGTCTGCGGCACTGCTTGCGACCATTGCCAGCTCCGCGTGGACCTTTTCCTATGTTGCATCGTAAAGAGCAGTCCATGTCGGTGGTTGCCAGTTTGCCCATGTGGGGTGTTCACTCACTCGGACAAGCGGTGAGGCATGGCTTCGTCGCGGCAATGTGAGCCCACCTTGCTTATCGTATTGGACACCTTTTGCCGGCGGGCGGCCGATGGCGGTCGGCGTACCATGAACTATCAGGAGATGCTATCATGGTAGTGTCCGCGGTTTCGGCGCCGTGGTGCTAGCCTTCGACTCTTCCCAAAAACCCACTATGCGAAGTGCACAAAGCACAGTTGACCTGCTCACGCTTCCTCACGACCCAAAAGCAGAGTCGCTAAAGCCATCACGAGCCCGAACTTCCAGAAGCGCGCCCAGCGAGCTACGCACAATCAACCCCCTCCCTCGCACACCCTCGCGAGCACAAGTTGTGACCCACAGCTCTGCCGTTGATGTCGCCTCACTGACATCTCCTGTTGCGCCACAGTAGCAGCAACACCGCCAAGCAGCTGCAGTAGCGGCAGCGAGCAACAGCAACAGCAGCGGCGGCAACGACGGGCAGTTGTAGTATCGGCGGTGGCGGGCAGCATCCGCAGCAGCTGCAACGATAGCGTGCAGCTACAACAGTAGCAGCTAACGGTAGCAGCAGTAGCAACTGACAGCAGCAGTCATAGCAGAAGCTGCAGCGCTGCTTCATCGTGTGCGCTGCAGGAGTGGCAGCAGCAGCACGCGCAAGAGCAGGGGCAGCAGTCGTGGGGCCAGGAGCAGCTGGCCCCGTCGCCGTTGTAGTAGCAGGAAGCTGCCGTGCAACTTCCTGTTGTGACGGCTCGCCCGCGAGGGTGAGGGGGGAGCCGTTAGGCTTGCCCACGGGCAAGTTCACCGAGCGAGCTCGCTCGACGAGCGAGCTCCTCGAGCAAGCTAGCTCCACGACCTCGCTCGAGGAGTCGAGCAAGACCAAACAAAAAAAAGGGGAAGGAAGGAGGGGGAGAGTACAAGGGGGGGTCCCCGAGTGGGCCACCCCAAGACAACCCCAAAAGGGGCACCCGAGGAGGTGGCACCTAGAAAAAAAAAGTGAAAAAAACCGGGTGCACTCATGCGTTGGTGCACTAACTTACCGTCGGCAAACGACGTCAACCGCAGCAGCAGCAATGGTGCATGAGAAGCGGTAGTAGCAGCAGCGGCGAAGGTAGTCTGAAGCCATAGTCATCGGCTGTTGACGGCGACCGGAGCAGCAACAGCAGTCGTAGCAACAGCAGCACCGAAGGCGACTTGAGGTTGCACGGCAACCGCACGATAGACGCGTAACAGTAGGACACCAACGTACCACCGGCGTGGTGGTGGCCGTCCTTGTGACGGCGTCACAGCACATCTGAGACATTGTGCTTTGATCGCCCGGTTCCCCCTGTGGCCTTGTGCCAGCGGGAGCGAGTGTCTTATACACTCACCCGCGCTAGGCTCCTGAGATGAGTACACCGGCGTGGCAAGGGACGCAGCCGGTGCCTTGGCTGGCACCGGCAGTGCAGGTGTGGCAGGCGCCACGAGCGTAGTGGAAGTTGCAGCCGTGGCACACGCCCCAGGTGTCCAACGGCTTTGCCTACTACTTTTACAGCGACCGACACCATGGCTGGCGCCAGTGTCGCCAGCGCCCTGCTAGGTGGCAACCGACCTGGTTACGGTCCCGCCCTTCTCCACCATCCGACTTCGAGACATCAGCTCATACAGTTGCGCCCCTCAGTGGAGCTATGACGGTGTTTTACGTCGAGCTCCAAGGTCTGAAGCGCATGGTGCAACAGCTCACAGACCATGTGGTATCTGAGCGGGTTGTTGCCACTGTGCCGCTTCACACACCCCTATCTTCCTCCTTGCCATCCTCACCTCCATCAGTGTCATCACCTGACCATGCCAAACCTCCCGACCTTAGCTCCACATCTGATGCCCTCTGCTCTGTCCTGGAGTCAGTTGGAGTCATCCCGACCGTTGACTGCTCCGCTTCTGTGGTAGTCCCTTCAGCTCGGCGTCGTTGTGCTCGCACTCGGCACGGGAGGCAGCGGACATCATATTTGGCAAGACGTGCCCAGGAGGCAACATCAGTCGCAGCATTTGAAGACGTCAGCACGGAGATGACTCTCTCGTCCCCAACCGTAGGGTTGGTGCAGCATCCCTTCGCAGCTTCTAACGGTGCGTCGGTCGAGGGGGGTGGAGTGTCCGCCGACGACCACCGGAGAGTGCAGGAGGGATGCGACAGACGGTGCTTCACGACAGGACGCTCTCAGTAAGGACGAGACATCTGAGGAGTGGTCCGACGTGGAGTCGGAGACAGATGAGTGGTCCGACGCAGAGTTGGAAGCGAACGTAGAGATGGCGATGGAGATGGAGACTACAGTTGACGTAGCAGAGACCACGACCACAGAGGCAGGTGTGGCAGCAGTAGTGGATGGGGCAGTAGTAGCACTGGCGATGACAACCGACACATGTGGAGCAGACGTCCAGGCAGTGGGTGTGTCGGCAGCCATCGACGTCGTGACAGTAGCAGTAGTTGCAGTCATTGCTACTGACAGGACGCAGGCAGTAGATGCACTTGTTGGCGCAGACACCACGATGGTCGTCGCTCCTATAATAGCTGGTACAACCTGGGTAGGGATAGAAACTCCCTCAGCCACAGCATCTTCCATTGCAGATACACATGCGGAGGGGGAACCCAGAGAGGCAGGAGACATCGAGGCTGCCAGCACTTTCGCTATGGCCAGTGCCATTACGGTAGCTGTCTGTGGAGGCACAGCCATCACGGAGGACGCAGCTGGAGTACTAGCTGATGCACCAGCACCCGAGCAGGCCACTACGCTCGAGCGTTTACACTCTGCGCTTTGCGACCAAGAGGATGCAGCCGTACTTGCGAACATGCACCTATAGGACCTCACGCTTGAGTTACGTACAACGAGTAAACATTGGAGCACCGCAAACGTCGCGGGTCATCGGTTAGCTGCAGTAAACGTTGAGGATGTGTACACGCGCCTCGAGGCTGCTGAGTGGACGTTCCACGGTGTAGTGTAGAGACGGTCGGACTTGCGCCGACAATTGGAGGAGGTGATATCAGTGGATGCTTCAGTAACGACGGCCCATGCAGGAGCAGCTGCTACCGTGGCCCACACTATTGACAGGCGAGTGGCCGTTGTACCCACGGCATGAGCTGAGCCTACATCAGTCACCCCTACAGGCACATCTGCCGTGGAGGATGCAGAGCGAGCTGCAGACCTCCGGCTCATGGCTGCCCTGACCGGCATCGCTCACACCATGGCGGTTCCAGGCGACAACACACCTGCACACCTCCGAGCTACAGTTCCCGTACCCGAGCGCTTGCGCTCCGCGGTCGACGAGAAGGCGGTAGATGTGGCTCGAGCGGAGGCGCACGTGCAGGGTCTCATGGCCGAGCTATGGGAGGCCAGCAACTGTTGTTACACCACGGATGTTCCAGCACGGTAGGCTACCCGGGAGTGCATGGAGGATGTGCACACACGTCTTGAGGCAGCTGAGAGGTCTTTACAGGATGCACGTTGGAGACGGGCGGAAGTTCAGCGACAGGTGGACGATTGATTGTGCACCAGTGGTTGGGAGGAGCCCCGTGACATTGTACGGGCTCCCGATGCTGGTGACGATGCAGCAGAGGCAGATTCACCGACAAAGGCCGACATTCGACCAGGAGTCGACAGCCGAGTAACAGGTGTGCCAACAGCAGCCGGTGCCTGTGCAGTAGCACCTATTGCAGATGCAGACACTACAAATTCTGACACGTTGTCTAGTGTCGACACCCTGTCAATAGCTGGCGGCTAGGCGACAGACAATTCGACAGCTGACCTACGCGATGAGGCGGCAAGGCTGCAGGATGCCACGGCTTGGGCCGACGCGCACGCGATCAAGGTCCAACGTTAATTTTGTGACTAACTGCCTATATGTCGCAGATGCAGCCGCCCGGCCGAGAGCCACAGCAGAGCTTGACGAGATGTACACACGTCTCGACGTTGCAGTGTCCGCGTGGCGATGTGCAGCTCAGCAGCAGGCAGGAATATAGCAAGTGATGCAGTTGGAGGAGGCCCTCAGCGCTGCACCAGTCACAGCAGTAGGTGAGGACAGTAGTGATGACGACGATAGGGACGACAACGCTCCGGGGTGAGGTTATGTGGGAGCACATTCGACGAGCATCATTTTCATCCTGTCTATTGTCTTGCAGGGGTGTGTGGCCATGAGGGAGCCAGCCTCTGCAGCCCAGGGGGGGTTTGGTGTGTGAGCTTTCGCCTGATATCCTTCTGAGGACAGCGTGGTTAGTTTGTGTCTGGCACGGTGCTCCGGTTGAGGTTATGCTGGTCGAGACCCGTGCACCTGGCGACTTGTACCGGTGTGACGTGGAGACCCATTGCCTCCATGTGGTATGCATGTTCCATGTATGCGAGCAGGTGTGGTCGAGACCCGGACCCCGGAGACATGTTCCCAGGATAATGAGGAGACCTTGTTTCTTTGTATCTTTTGTCTAATGTTTGGCACATGCGTGTGTGGATTATGTGTTGTACGGTCGAGACCCGGGCACTTGGTGAGGTACACCACTGTCTCGAGGAGACCTTGTGTTATGGTTGGTGTTTACGACGGATAGTGAGTGTAGCCCCTCACTTTGTTGGACTCATGTCATTATCATACGGTGACCTCTGGCCTCGTTGCACACTCACACCACTGGTGCAGGTGACTGACCAAAGAGAAACGACTTCGCCGGGTGGTTGTCGTGACCACATTCTTGGAAGACAAGCCACGGCGTGGCTCAAGCAGAGCTCGCCATTCTCACATGCATGTCTCACATGCATTCATGCACGATGGACCGTGAGCATAACCGGGTTCGTCCTCTAGCCAGATATCTGCTTGGCCAGTGACCTACATTATGCTAGGAAACGTTTCTGTGGGAAGGTGGGGTCGAATCCACTAGTTTCGAGGGTGGCGAGCGAGATCGAGCTTGCTGCTCGCTCGCTTGCTCCCTCCTTCTCGTAAGAGCTCTGTGGCTTGTGAATTGGCACTTTTTTCCGTTCGTTGTTGCTCTAACCTCTTCGCACTAAGCCATGGCGCATTGCCCACACTACCGTGCATTGTGCCATGCTCTTGCCTCTCCCCACTCGCTAGTCTAGGCTAGCTACTGGTATCAGAGCGAGTGCGTGAGCGACGGACGACGAATCGACCCGCCGTCCGCGGATCCTCGGCCTTTTGCGCGACGTCCTCTCTTGGCGTCACGCACCCACCCCGCTTGCGGCCCCAAGGGAAGAGAGCCTCCTCCTGCTCTCCCCTCCTCCTCTCTCTCCCCTCTACGCCCGCCTCCTCGTTGTCGGCCACAAGCATAGGACATTGCCCTTCTTGGTGAAGATCCGCCCCTTGCGGAACATTGTACGTGAGGCAACCAAAAGGGGGGGAGGCGCAAACATTCACTCGTCCGCCACCCTCTCTCTCAGTGCCGTCCACCCCTCTCGTGCGACCGGCACAGTCGGCGGGACTCTCCCGCCTCCTTGCATCCCTCGACACACTACGGCCGTTTCCCTTAACGTAGGGCCGAACCGTAGAGGCGCGGCACCGCAGCACCGCCCACAGCAGCAGCCGCAACACGGTCTCCTCCGCATCTGCAAACCTGCAGCCGCACAAGCAACGTGACGGCAGCAGCAAGCAACGTGACGTGCAACTACGCTACCGCCTCTCTTGGCACACGTCCAGCGGCCTTGTAGCAGTCTCCCCACCAACGTCTGGTGGTGGCCACCGTCACGCTGGCGCACTGGGAGGCTGTCGGCGCCACTCCCCTTGGCGGCTACTCCGGGGAGGGCTCGGCGCAGTAATGCCACATTCACCGTGACGCTGCTCCCGTCGAGACAACCTCCACCTCACCATCACAGCCACGGCAGCCTTCCATTCCGGTAAGCTGTCCTCTTTCCTATTCTCCTGGAGGGGTCGAGCACTCGCACATTAGCGCTGGGGTGGACGACACAACTGCTCGCTTGTCCTCTGTCCTAGGTCACGACGTCGTTGCCGTGGCCACCAGGATTACGCGCACGGCATTCGCGGTGGTAGACGCTGCAGCAGCAACCGCCGCCACGCTTGCTGCCGCTGCCCGAGCTTCTCGTGCCTCCGCCTCGACCTCAGTAGGACGTGCTGCTGAGTCATACACTGAAGCTGCCGTTGTCACGGGTCCGGTGGCTGCTGCAGCTGCTAATATCTTTACTCAGGTTGTTGTAGCCGCCTCTGCTATTGCCTCCGTGACTGCCTCAGCTGCGTCTGCCGTGTCTGCGGCCGCTTCCTCCATTCGTACCTCCACCTTCAGTGCTGTTGCAACTGCCTCGTCTGCTCCATCGACCGTCACCAGTGTCGTCACAGTGGCCATCTCCATCGTTGTAGCCTTCACCACTCTTGGGGCAGTCCTCACCACCGGAGCCCTTGCTCTGGTGATCCCTGTCACATCGACTGTCTCTGTTGTCTCTACTGCAATCGCTGTTGCTGTTCCACCACTCCTTGCCTTCTTGTGAACTCCCCCATCTCCTTCTGCCTTGTGAGGGTCCTCGGCTGTTGCTCTGCCCCCTTGCCTTTTTGCTTCTCTTGCAGGGTCTTTTTGCTTGTCTGATTGGGGTCGGGCTGTCCTGCAGCTCACATCCCTCGTGCCGTGGGCACGTCCGGTTTTCCCACGCCCACTGGGGCAGGGGAAACTCTGCCGAAATCTGTCCGGCAGGACCTCGTCCTTGTCACCATGCCGAGTGACGACGAGTCAGTCATAGCTGACCTGCAACGTCAGCTGTGCCTCGCTCTCAAGGCAAAGCGCGAGGCTGAGGATCGCCTCAAGCTTGCCGATGATAGCTGCGCTGCCTTTGCTGATGAGGTTGCGACTATTGTGCTTAAGCGCCTCCCTGTTGCGTCAGTCCCCGCCGCTGCTCCAAGTGCTACCACCACTGCTACTGCTTCCTCTACACCTGCTGCTTCTAGCACCACTGTCGGGAACACTTTTGTCATGCCTTCTGCTGCCAATCCCACTCCTGCTGCGCGCCAGCATGATTTCTTCTTGCAGTCGCCTGTCTTGTCCGCTGGACTCGCATTCTCCTCCTGGGAAACCCGCTTCAGCGCCTGGGCCCAGGGGGAGCGTCCGTGGGAATACTATTTCCCTGCCGTCGCGCCTTTTACGCCTGTCGCTACTGAGTCTACTCGCGCAGTCCTTAACCTCATTGCTGCTGCACCAGAGACGCTTGACGACGATGTCGGCACCTACAATGCCGATCCCACCGTACAACGTCTAGCTGACCCTGTTGGTGCCTATACCATGCTTCACCGTCGCACCACAGTCACTGGTCAGGCAGCCCAAAGCGCCCTCATTGTGCACTTCAACACACTCTTAATGCGTGCTGACGAGTCGGCTGATGCCTACTGGGCACGCGGGCTCAAGCTCCTTTGTGAGCTTGGCGAAGCCGCGCCACGCCAGCTAGCGGCTGTGCACACCATGGTCAATGGGTTGATTCCTGAGCTGTCAGACCTTCTCCACGACGTCAAATCTGATGAGCTGCTAAGTCTGGCTTCTCAGCCCGTTCCTCCTAAGTCCCCGCCAGGCGTTGGCGCTCTCTGGGACTTTGTTGCTGAGAGGCTCACTGCCTGGTGGACCAGCCTCAAGAACAAACCCCTGTACCGCACTACAGTCGCCGGGGTTGCTGCCGCCACCACCGCTTCCCCCTCTACTTCCTCCTCAGTTGTCGCCGCCCCCTCTACATTCTCTTCTTCTTTGGCCTCTACGGCCACCGCCCTCGCCTCCCAAGGTCGAGGGCGTGGCCGTGGTCGCGGGAAGGACAAGGGGAAGGGCAAGGACACTACACCATCGCGTGTCCCTGGTGAGGTTGTGTGCTGGAACTGTGGCTCCTCTGAGCACTCTGCTCGTACGTGCACTGTGCCCCCTGACAATCTACGCCTGGCACGCGCCATGCGTGCACACTGGGCATGCACCAGCGGCTCTTCTTCTTCCTCGGCCGCCAGTTCCAGCTCCAGCTCAGTATCTCGACCCGCCAGCTCCACCTCGGCATAGGTCTACTCCACCGCTGGCGTCTCCACAGCTCCACCCCCCATCCCATACCCGTGGAACTGGCCACCACCCTACGGAGCACCCGTCTATGCCGGGCCCCCTTCCCCGGCATACATCCCACCTCCGTGGTTCGCACCTCCCTCGGGCTCGTCTCCTCTATCTTCTGCACCATCCTTCAACGGCGAGCACCAGGTGGAGTAGTCTCTTCTCCAGTGTCTCCACCTTCGTGATCAGGGAGGTGAGAGTGTGTCTTTGTTGGCCAGAGATCTGCCTTGTCATACCGACACTGTCCTTCGTGGGAACCCCCCAGGTCACGTTCTCGGGTTCCCATCCGTGTCTGTTCCGTGGGTTGAGCACTGGCAGTCTATCGTCCTTCCTCGTTGTCTGTCTGTCTGTGACTCAGCTCCACCCTCTGTCCGCACTGTTGCCACCTGTGGCATCCAACCTGGTGTTCGTATCTCCAGTGGATTTTGGGTCCTTGACTCAAGAGCCACCCACCACATGACCTCTGTTCGCTCCGCGTTTGTCTCGTTGGGTCTCGCAGGTTCCGTTTAATTCATTCGTATAGGTTCGGGTCAGCTGCTACCCGTTCAGGGCATTGGCGTTGTCCGTTTTGTTGGTCCCAGTGGCGTGTTGTTTTTGTCCGGCGTACTATACGTGCCTTTGTTGGAGCTCAGCTTGCTGTCAGTGCCCTCCCTTGATGATCAGGGCATGGATTTTTCAGCCAGTCAGGGTGTTGGGGCTGTATGCATTCGTTCCTCTGGTCGCATTGTTCTGCGGGGGGCTAAGTGTGACAAACTCTATCGTGTACCTCTCATTGCTCACGCTTCCCACTCTGTTGGCTCCTCTCTTGCGCACGTTGCACCATCCCTCTCGCTGACATCCAGCTCTTGCACCGTCGCCTTGGCCATGTGCACACTGATGCCGTCACCAGCATGCTCCGTCTCCAGCCCGCAGTTGGGCTGTCTCCGTCCACCTTTCCCTCACCCTGTCCTTCCGATTGTCTAGACTGCGCCCAGGGAAAAATGCATCATGCACCTTTTGCCTCCTCTAACTCCATGTCCTCCCACCCCCTTGATCTTGTCCACGCTGATGTCATGGGTCCTCTTCCCCATGACTTTCTTGGGGGTGTTGGGCATTATGTTTTGTGTCTCACTGACGATTTCTCTCGCTTTTGCTGGGTCTTCGCTCTTCGGCAAAAGAGTGACATCCCTGCTGTCATTGAGTCCTGGCTCCGCCAGGCTGAACGGTCTTGTCAGCGCTCCCTGCGTGTCTTCCACAGCGACCGCGGCGATGAGTTCCTTGGTCCCACCGCCCGGTTCCTTCAGTCTCAAGGGGTGTGTTTGGAGACCTCCACTCTTTACACACCCCAGCGAAATGGGGTCTCTGAGCGTTGGAACCGGACTCTCGCCGACGGCGTCCGTACTCTTGTGTCTGATTCTGGTCTTCATCCTCTGTTCGCCTTTGAGGCCATGAGTTACATGACCTGGGTCTGGAATCGCGTCCCACACGGACCCCTTCCCCGCTCGGTCATGCCTTTTGAGTGCTGGTACGGGACCCGTGCTCACCTCGAACTTGCTCGCTTCTGGGGTAGCATTGCGTCCGTCTGGCTCCCTGAGGACCTTCGTGACGGCAAACTCTCCCCACGTGGGCGCCTCTATCCTTTCTTGGGCGTATCTGCCCAGTCCAAAGCCTGGCGCTTCTGGGACCAGGAGCGTCATTGAGTCCCGCGATGCCCTCTTCTTTGAGTCTGTCTTTCTCCGTGACCGCAGTCATCACTCTAGGGCCGCCTCCCTGCTGCCGCTCTCTCGGTTGTGGGGGGAGGTCAGGCCTGCGGTTCCCGCTGTCACTGCAGTCCCTACTATTGTCCCTTCTTCACAGCCACCACCCTCGGAGCGGCCTTGGTCGTCTGGCAATGTGCCTCCCTTCCCGTCTTCGTCCGTGTCGTCCAGCTCGCTCGGAGCTCCGAGCAAGTCCGATTCTGTCTCTCCTACACACTCCTCAGCGGATCCGTCTAGTCCGCTTACCCCTATGGCACCCAGTCATTCCACCCCTGCTCCGCCGCTTACCGCTGGTGACCCTCCTGGTCCTGCTCCCATCGAGCCCTTTGTTCGTGGTGGGCGTCTCCGTGCGCTCCCCTCTCGCTCCTCCAGTGCTGCCACCCCATCCGTCCGCCCTGTCCAGTCACATCCAGAGCAGCCTGTAAGGCTGCCGTCTGGCATGGACGCCTTGGGGCTGGCCACAAAAGTAGACCATCCTAGCTCTATCCTTGGGTGGACACTGCTCAGGTCTGAGCACGAGCGCGCTCTCGAAGCCGCCATCCGTAGCAGTGTCGCTGAGTGTCACACGACAGTTGCTGCTGCACCCTTGTCCGACCTGACTACTGCTCGCCAGGCACGCACTGCGCCCGACTCCCAGAAGTGGTAAGCTGCCATGCAGGATGAGTTTCGAGCTCTTGGTGACCACGCCGTCTACGAGCTGGTCGATCTCCCGCCCGGTCGCAAAGCCATCGACGCACGCTGGGTCTTAAGGCGCAAGTACAAGCCCAATGGCGAGCTTGACAAGTATAAGGCACATCGCACCGCCAAGGGGTTTTCTCAAGTCCATGGCGTTGACTTTGACGAGACATTTGCCCCCGTCGGATGCTACACCACCGCTCGCGCCCTTCTGAGTCTTGTCGCTCAGCATGACTGGGAGCTCGAACAGATGGATGTAAACAACGCCCTTCTGCACGGTCAGGTGGATGAGGACATTTACATGGTACAACCTCCAGGGTTCTCAGACGGCACCAACAGGGTGTGGAGACTGCGCAAGGCTCTCTATGGCCTGAAGCAGTCACCAAGGTGTTGGAACCAGGAGATCACCTTTACCCTGGAAAAGGGTGGATACCGTCGTAGCACAGTGGATCCTTCTCTCTTTGTCGCTCCCAACTCTGCACCGTTTGTGGCAGTCCTCGTCTATGTGGACGACCTGCTCATTGCGTCACCCAGTCAGGAGGCAGTGTCGGCTGTGAAGTCCCTGCTGCAGTCCACATACAAGATGAAAGACCTGGGCCCAGCTCGAGTTTTTCTCGGCATGGAGCTTGAGCGTGANTTCTGCACGGTCAGGTGGATGAGGACATTTACATGGTACAACCTCCAGGGTTCTCAGACGGCACCAACAGGGTGTGGAGACTGCGCAAGGCTCTCTATGGCCTGAAGCAGTCACCACGGTGTTGGAACCAGGAGATCACCTCTACCTTGGGGAAGGGTGGATACCGTCGTAGCACAGTGGATCCTTGTCTCTTTGTCACTCCCAACTCTGCTCCCTTTGTTGTTGTCCTCGTCTATGTGGACAACCTGCTCATTGCATCACCAAGTCGAGAGGCAGTGTCGACTGTGAAGTCCCTATTGCAATCCACATGCAAGATGAAATACTTGGACCCAGCTCAATTTTTTCTCGGCATGGAGCTTGAGCGTGATCGTGCTCACCGTGTCCTTCATGTCCACCAGGCTGCATATGTCAGGAGCCTGGGGGAGCGCTTTGCCTCGCTCCTTGCGTCTGTGCCTTCAGCTTCCACGCTGATGACGCCCGCTGAGCCGAAATTGTTGAAAACACTGGAAGTGTCCAAGCTAGGGGAGCCAGTGGATGTCACCGACTACCTGCGCGTCATAGGGTCCTTGATGTACCTGGCTACTACCACACGAGCAGACGTCGCTTTTGCTATGAACTTCCTTGCGCAGTTCTCACAGTGCCCATGGGTGCGACACATGAAGGTTGCGCTGCGTGTTGTCCGATATGCGCTCTCCACTGCACGAGTTGGTCATTGCTACCAGGCGCAGCCGTCGGTTGTCGTTGATGGCTACACTGACAGTGACTGGGCGCATGACACGGATGCGCGCAGCCGCACCGGATATGTCTTTCTCGTCGGCGGCACAGCCGTCTCCTAGAAGAGTCGTAAACAGGGTTGTGTCGCACGCAACTCCAGTGAGGCGGAATATGTCGCCCTTGGTGCAGGCACTTGTGATAGCGTTTGGTTGTGTCGGTTGTTTTCAGCAGCTGCGTGTGCCCATCCGCTGCATCACCTTGTACTGTGACAATCAAAGTACAAAAGCTATTGCTGAGCACGATGGCATGCATCACACTCGCACCAAGCACATCAATGTGGAACATCATTTTGTACGTGAGTGTGTGGTTACAGGCGATGTCAAGATTGTGTGGGTTGACACGCGACAGCAACGAGCTGACTTCCTCATGAAGGCACTCAGCAGTAATGCCTTCAAGTTAGCAGTGCACGCTGTTGGGTTGCTCTGTCCTCGTGATGCTCCTGGTTGAGTTGTCGTGCCAGTGCTCGTGTACAGTCTTGTGTTGTGTCACGTCTTGTGAAGTTCACATTGTGCCTGTGAGTGTCGTTCTTGTGCATTGGCTGTGGGTCATGGGGGAGTGTTGGACTCATGTCATTATCATACGGTGACCTCTGGCCTCGTTGCACACTCACACCACTGGTGAAGGTGACTGACCAAAGAGAAACGACTTCGCCGGGCGGTCGTCGTGACCACATTCTTGGAAGACGAGCCATGGCGTGGCTCAAGCAGAGCTTGCCATCCTCACATGCATGTCTCACATGCATTCATGCACGATGGACTGTGAGCATAACCGGGTTTGTCCTCTAGCCGGATATCTGCTTGGCCAATGACCTACATTATGCTAGGAAACTTTTCTGTGGGCAGGTAGGGTCGAATCCACCAGTTTCGAGGGTGGCGAGCGAGATCGAGCTTGCTGCTCGCTCGCTCGCTCCCTCCTCCTCGTAACAGCCCTGTGGCTTGTGACTCGGTACTTTTTTCCGTTCGTTGTTGCTCTAACCTCTCTATACTAAGCCATGGCGCATTGACCACACTACCGTGCATTGTGACATGCTCTTGCCTCTCCCCACTCGCTAGTCTAGGCTAGCTACACACTTGTCATTGTGGTGACGGCTGTGTCAGCCAGGGGGAGTGTTGGTTTGTGTGGCTTCCACCCGTCACGAGCGATGACGCGGTGATTATCCGTATACCCAGTACTGGTGGTATGGAGCGCCGTTACTGGAGAGCATGACGACGTGATCCATGATGCGGACGCAGCTGGCGCCAGGGCACAGACGAGTGGTGACTCCGTGCACTAGCACCTGCCAGACAGGAGCCACGACATCTCGAGTGCTAGCCGGGGTCGTTTCTGGATTTTCTGCAGACGCAAGAGTTTTCTCGGTGGACTGGCTCTCGAGCCCGATTTGCATGTTTTGCATTGTCTTTCCACCGATCGATGCCGGACTTGTGCGTGTGACCAGTTGTAGCGTCCGGCTCGAGATTCTGCATCTCTAGGCTCTTACGGTGGTACGTTCGGATACCTGTGCGCATGTTTATGGCCAAAACAGTTCTTTTAGGCCAGTTTTAGGACAAACTAACACTGCGCATGCGTCACTTGCTGTGAGCCGCAGCAGCAGGTATTTATGTTGTGATCTTGTCAGTTGTCATTTCTCTCTGCGATTATATTCCGATTTGAGCTTCTTGACAGTCTGTATGTGCCCCTACCCAGACCCTTGCAGTTTTTGCCTATGACTTGTGACCGTTGTCACACGCTGACCTAGCGCTTACGCCTAGTGTCACGGCAAGTGATTAGGAAGGTTCCTAGAAGCTTCTCTGTCGTGTGAGCGCACCATGACTGGAGCCTTTGGCGTCATGAAGCGGCTGCCGTACCCAGGAGTGCCCCCTGGCACATGCATGGCCATGGATTGACCGTTTATTATGGATGCGATAGATGCTAGGGTTTGTACATTCTCATTGCCGTGCCCTGCATCATGCTTGCTTACCTCTGATTGTCTTGGGGCAGTTGTATATTATCCGGGTGCTGATCCTTAGGAATCCACCACGACGGCTTTTACCCTTGCATTGGTTTGAATCCGTCCTCAGTTTAATACCGAGTGGTCGGGCTTGACCCCCAGGTGGCGGCACGTGCTCACTCGAGTGAGCTGCTTGGTGTGGGCGTGTGCTCACCGGCCTCTTAGGCTCTCACTCCCCATCTAACTCCTTGTCTTGGTGTAACGCTCAATTTGAAGGCAAGCCTTGTCGCATCCATGGATCTCGTTGTTTCCCCTTCTGCACGTCTCAGTGGTGTGCTTGCTGAACGAGGAACTTGCCTAACAACTTCATTAATTATGGCCTAGCCTAAATATATAATGTTTTATTTCCCAATCATCCGTTACAAAAACTTTATTACCTTAATTTCATATTTGATCCTATTTTACATAAGTTTGTATGGATGGTCATCCCGTCCATCTCGTACCATCACTTGGCAGAAACTGTGGTCACAACCATATTCTTATTCTTTAGATAAAATCATCAGTAAATTTCCATATGCTAGAAACCATATTCCAGGCTTATCCCTCCCAAAAGTTTGGCTTACAACAGAAGAGGGCCAAGATCCATTTAATATGTTATGAAACTAATTTTCCCCAAGTCAGATTGCAAAACTTATCTAATAAATTGAAAATATGTTTATGAATTTTATTTTATCTATTCATCATGTGACGGAAATATATTCGCCCCTCTTATTCTCACATTTGATGAAATCCCTCTGCGGTCAGGTTCAACAATCTGGATGGTTTCAGTGCTGAGCTAGCCCCCCCTGCCTCAGCGCGTTACCACCGGTGGCCCCAGAAAAAAGTGAGAGGACGACACTGTCAGGATTTGGGTGAAGGATATGACGAACATTGCACGTCAGTGGCGAGCCACATCCATCTTTTCGTGAAGTCTGCTCCGCCACGTGTCCACCGTCGCAGCTTTTCAATGGCAGGTTGCTGCGGCTGGTGCGGGGGCGAATGCTGTCGCGTGCTTTCCACTTCGTTGCTGCTGCTATCTCTAGCAGTTGGTGGTATTGCGAGACACCATCTTGAAGTGAAGTGAAGCGACGGGAGCGGAAGGCCTTCGGTCGAGTTTCGGGCAGAGGTGGACATTCGTGCTGGTCAGTCCAAGGTCTCAACGCGGCTGCTTCACTTCCAGCCAATTCGTCCTTGTCGCCATGGCGCTCCAACAGCTCACCTCCTCCTTCCGAGGGCTGACCGTGGCCAGCTCTTCCCAGGCGCTGCAAGGCCGTCGCCCGTCTCCGTCCACCTTCCAGGTTAGGGTTCGCTCGTATCCTGCTGCAGGACCCAGGCACATAGGTGGTGCGTCACTAATCGGTTTTCATCAGGAACAGTGGAGAAGCGGTTTTCTTTCGGATCAGGAAGAGGCCTTCTACATGGGAGAAGTAGGCGGCGTTTTCCAATTTGGACTAGGGAAAGGCGTTACGGGGGTCGTGAAGACGAGCGTTCAAATGTGCAAAACTGCGGACGGTTTCGCGAAACGTTTATGAAGAATGTTTTACTGGTCGTGCAAGGGCGACGTTAGTCTTCGACCTCAACAGTGTCCCGCCACGGCTTCAGGGTCAGCTGGAGAATGTAGGAAGGTGGTCAGTGACGCCGTCCGCCTGCTCAGTGGGCGGCTGGCTCCGGAAAGCCGCGGTCGTTGCGCAACTCCTGATTGGCCGGCGACCCCGCGCGCGAGACCTGGGTGCAGCGGCCTTGTGCGCGCCTTGGAATGTTCGACGGAGTGACTTGAGAAGCGTTCGGCTGCTCATGGAAGGGATAACTGTGATGGATGTCGGTCGAGGAACGAGAGGACGAATTTTTCTGAGACGTTTCTTAGACATTTCGTAGACGGTTCTTAGACCATTCCAAGACGTTTCCTCGACGTTTCAAAAGTAGGTGGATAGCTGAACGGAAGCATGGGAACTTGCCCCATGCATGGTGCCGGGATAGCTTCTTGAGAGAGTGCAGCGATTCCTCTTGCCCGACGCCTTTTGCCGTTTGGGCTCAGCAGCACGTCAGCACGTGGCACAAACGCAACACGGCGGAGTCTATGGGGAGTCTCTGCGAAGCAGCTTCACCTGGCTGAGGTGGCTCAGCCTGGCTATCTTGCAAGCATTCCTGCAACAGGATCACCGCAATGGTATTTTCCGTCGTATTATTTTTGCGGGGATCTGATGTTGGAGTCGCTCTCAGTCAGCATTCCGCTGATTCAGTCGCACAGGCGGATGCATGCGCAGCCGCAGCAATCGCATCCAACCGGACTGTGTGTGATTGGGTTTTGACGCATTGGCAGGCGGGACATTCAGTGGCAACCTGGACGTGTTCTTGCCAGTGGCATGGTGCCGGCATGGTGTGTTTTTTGCTCGGCGGCATCTTGGTAGAGCGTCACTGCACCAGCAGACGTTGGCGAGCAAGAGTCTGGGAGGGATGTCGTTGAAAAATCGCCAAGGGTTTGACATTATGTGAGACCTTGGCTGCCAACACGCGAGTCTGCCTGCGCACCATCTTCCCTGCCCACCTGTTGGCGTCGTCTTGGCTTGCAGCTTGATGGTCAGACGCGGCAGCTCTAAGTCTCCCCCAGGGAAACGCTCGAGCAGCCCGCTTGTCGCCCAGAGGCATTGGATGGACGCCTTGATGACGCTATCAACTTTGGTGGATTCAGCAGTCATTCACTTGATTCAGATGACCACTGTCACGGAGTCTTTCGTGTGGGGTTGTTGCTGTGCTGGCGTCCAGAGGCCTCTCTGGAAGCCAGCATAGAAGAATTCTGGTGTTCTGGCAACCTTCTCCCTCCCTTCCATGTGAGCGGTGTGCGCTTAATCCATTGTGGTCATTCAGTATTTCTCTTTCTTCCAATGCGGAGTGCTTTCTTCTCCTCTCTTTGGCCCCTCTCTGGATCCATCAAAGCATGCATGTGACTAGTCAGGCAGCCCGTCACATTCGCTGTGCAAGCCTTTGCCAATGTGGGCGATCCGATGCCGGAGGGCGGACTGGGTGTGCTTGCAGGGGCATTGACCTCAGCGGCGCCTTCTTCAGACCCAGTGGCCTAGGTTCTTGGAATGCTGTCCCTTGTCCCCTTTTCGTCACCTGTTGTCACCTTGCCGGCCACTTGCTGTAACCTTGCCGTCATCTCGCCGTCACCTCGCCGTCACCTTGCCGCCACCTTGCCGTCACTGTGCCATCACCTCACCATCACTTTGTTGTCACCGTGCCGGCCCCTTGCCCTCACCTTGCCGTCACCTTGCGGTCACCTTGCCATTACCTTGCCGTCACCTTGCCGTCACCTTGCGGTCACCTTG